>PVKA01012495.1:0-57639 GCA_004027165.1 Ctenomys sociabilis
CTTCTACATAATTCTGTGAGAGGCAAGATCTGCACTATTGGTGGTGGGACAGGATATTATGTCGGCTTTTAGTGCTATGGTCATCCACTAGGTAAATAATTATTGAATCTTTGATATAATTCAGCTATATAAAAACCTGTAAATATAATATCATGTATGCACCTTGTACAATACCAAAACGTTATGAAAACAGTTTGCATTGTATTATTTCATCGACTCTGTATGGTTATGGTGTTTTGAAACTGTCTGATTGACATTTGTATTTCAATAAAATAAAAATAAATGGAAAAAAAATTATACTCTTTGTTATTTCCTATATATTTTAATACCTACCTGTCTGGAGGTATTAAAATATTTCAAGTTTGTATAAATAGAAAATATGTTACTTTTAGTTTTCAAAGGTATGTTTGCTAAATATAAAATTGAAAGGGCATAGATATTTTTTTCTTTCAGTCCTTTAATTAGTCTAGTTTCTTGCACACTTGGTCTTTTTTTCTTTCTATTGTGGAATAAGATGCTATTTAATTTTGTTCTTTCATAACTAATATGTATGTATATGCTTTAACCATTTTTTCTTTATAAAAAGTTTTGTACAATTCCATTTTTGCGAATCTTGGTATACTTTATTTAAATTTCTTGTGCAAAAGATTCGTTTTTCTTGGAAATGTGGTAGTATAAGTTGAACTAAATTCAGAACTTTTAAATATTTATTGCCTACTCCTTTCTACTTTGAGAATTCTGATTATATGAGAATAAAAAAAGAAAGAAAGGAGCAATTAATGCTTACAATTTTTATTTTTACTCCGATTTTTTTTCCTCTGTTGAATTTCTTATAATTTCTTAGTCATTGTTTTTTTGCAAAACAAAACTTATACGTTTATATCTGGTAATCTAAAAAACTAATTTGCACATAGCATCATGTAATACAGCAACCATTGTTCGATTCCTATTACTTTGTTTAGTGAAATCTTGTATCATGTATAATGCTGTTTTCTTCTATCACTATTTTGTATTCTTTAAAAATAGTAATAAAAAGTATGAAAAATGACAATAAACACATTTGAATTTAAAAATTAACATTACCGCTCTACTGATAATTAAACTACAAGCTTTTGGCAGAGTGCAGGTGTGGTCTCACCTAGGTCGGCGAGCGCACAGCGGCCAGCCCCAGGGTAGCACTGCTGAAGGCCCGGTCCGCAGGGAGTGCCGTGGTTCCTGTCCTGGCTCGCTCCCCTGCAGCTCGGGCCTTCATTCTGACCCTGGCCAACCATTGCTTCAGCTTTGGGGGAGCTGCAGAATGATCTAGAAGAGGTAAAGGGCACTGAAGGAAAAGGCCACTCGGAAGAGAGTGAGTGATGCCCTGAGAGCTGAAGAATCCAAGATTGAAACAGGCACGGAAAATAAGATGCAACAAAGATCAGAGAAGAAAGCAGAACTTCTTGACAATGAAAAACCAGCCGCTGTGGCTGCTCCCATCACAACAGGCTACACCATGAAGATCAGTAATGACGGATGGGATCAGACAGATAAGTTTGTGAAAATCTCCATGACCTTCACTGGGGTTCATCAAGCTCCTGCTGAGAATGCGCAGGTGCATTTCACAGAGCGGTCATTCGATCTGTCGGTAAAGAATCTGAATGGGAAGAATTACTCTATGACTGTGAACAACCTCTTGAAACCCATCTCAGTGGAAGGCAGTTCAAAAAAAATCAAGACTGATACATGTCTTCTCTGCTTTCTTTCTTAAAGAAAGCAGAGAACACTCAGTGGGAATACTTCACTCAGGTTGAGAAAGAGTGCAGAGAAAAAGAAAAGCCATCCGGTGACGCTGAGTCAGATCCTAGTGAGGGATTACTGAATGTTTTAAAGATTTATGAAGATGGACATGATGATATGAAGCGAATCATTAATAAAGCCTGGGTGGAATCAAGAGAGAAGCAACCCAAAGGAGATTCAGAATTTTAAGATTTTCAAGTCCTTTTGAAAACCATGATTCAGAAATACTGGTATTTCCAATAAGGGAATGTTGGTGAGCTGCACATAGAAATTTGTCAGACAGCTGCAAAGCCTTCAAAGTAAGGCAGTGAATTCTCCATTTCTTACTATAGGATTTATTTAAATAAGATGTATATTAAGTACTTCCTCCAAAGATGGTTTCATTAGTTTCCTGGTCATTCTGTTTTTGTAAGGGTTACATGGTAATCTTGTCGAAATATAAAAGCAAGTCTTACCTAAGGAAAACAATACATTGGGTATATTTTTGTTCAGAGAGGAGGTAGAAAAAGTATATGCTTGCCTGTAAGTTACAGATGTCAGCTCCCACTAATGTAAGAATAGACTTTTGGCGGAAATTCAGAAACTGAATTTTTGTATAAAATTCAGATTTGTGCTTGTGCTTCAAATTTGCTATAGAGTGGATGGTCGCCTATTGCCATTTTGAGCAGTGCAAAGAGCAGGGATTACCATGAACTAATCCAATCACAAATGTTTCTATCTAGATTTAAACGTATTTGTCTATGAATGTAGAATTGAAGTAATAGACAAGCATCTTCATGTGATGCCAGTTAGTAAGTTCTACCATGAATCAAATAGCTTTAAAACCAAAAACCATAAAGTAAAAATAATTAATTTGAAAACCCATCTATTCCTCTATTCTATAAAGTTAAAAACTTTTTATGTAAAAAATAAATAGACTTTATTTGGAACTAATAATTTTGTTACTAATGCCCTTTTTCTCTATCCCAGTATCCAACAAAGGATACCATGTTATATTTAATTTTCATTTGTCCTTAATCTTCTCCAATTTGTAACAGCACCTTGGTTTTTCCTCATATTTGTGACACTGGCATATTTCAAGAGTTTTAATTATAACACTTTTGAAGATTATTTCTTAGCCCCAAATCATTTTTGATTTAGAACTTAACAAATTGTTTCCCTTCTGCTCCACATCTCAGCACTCCCCTCAAGAAAACCACAGTTAACTTTTTCTGTATCTTTCCAGGCTTTTTTCTGTTTAAATGCACACATGTACCACTATGCAGAGCAATATGAATACTTCTAGGCAGCTTGTTTTTGCTCACTGGGAGCTCTATGTGGTGCTTCCTAATAGTTTGCAGGATATCTTGTTTAGTACCTCCATGCCCTGGAAAGGATAATGTGTCCCATAGAAAGAATCTTTTGAAGCAGCTGATGTCCGAGGTGGTGGAACCAAAATGCCAGAGTCAGTGATGCAAGAACACATTAAGCTGGAAACCACAGCAAAGAAAGCTCCATTGAGATAACGCAGGCCCATTCTGAGCTTCCATATTCTGACCTTGGAACAAATACAACTTAAAGAATAATGTTTTCAAATGCTTATTATATAAATTCATTTTTTATTGTTTGTAATGAAGTACTTCAAGTGCACAAAACAACAGGAAAAAAGGCTATAAATGAAGCCTGGATCTAGTGGGTGTGGGGCGGAACCAACTGAGAAATACAGATACATTGTTATCCTTTTCAGCCCTTCCTAGGAAAATTGTTCAAACTACTTTTGCTCCTTTTTCTGCATATATTGAGAATAATTTCACAGTGTTGAGAAGATATTTCCAAGTAAATCTTGTTTACATAAAATTGTGAATATACATAAATACGAATTTGAACATATGCTCCCACCAAGAAGACAGAAAATAATGTTTTAAGTGGTTAGAACAAAAACAGGTGTGGAGCTCAGCAGAGTGGGGTGTGTCTGTAACTCCAGCTTCTGGGGCAGGAAGATCACAATTTGGAGTCTTGCCTTGAAAACTTAGCAACAAGTCTTAAATAAATAAATACGGCTGGGCATTTAGATTAATGGTGGAGCACCCCTGCATGTAATTTCCAGTAATACATGCACAGACACACACACACACACACACACACACACACACACACCACACACACACACAAATATATGTGGTCTCTAAAAGAAACCAAAACAGTATTGGAATTAGGTGTGGTTATGATTTTAAGACAAATTCATTCTTTTCAATTATTTTTTGCTGATTTTGGATTGCTTAGTTTTATATTTTTTTTCTCATTAAACTTTGTTTTAATAGGTTTCAAAATTCTGTAACAGAGGTTTGGTCAAGTTGTTTCCATTAAAAAGTATTGATTTTAAAAACTAATAACTTAAAAATAGCCACACAAAAAAAAACATTTTCCACAAAACATTTTCCTTTCCTTCTGAACGTTTTATGATGCACTGTTATCATGAACCAGTCTTTCATTATTAAACTTAAATGCCCAATTGGGAGAAACAGTTCTGACACCTGTCTTCCACCACTGATTAAGACTTGAGTGGCAGGTGGCAGGGATAATATTCATTTAGTATTCTGAGCTTTCTGGGCAGACTTGGTGCCCTTGACAGCTCCAGCAGCCTTCTTTCCACAACTTTGATGACACCCACAGCAACTGTCTGTCTCATGTCGCAAACAGTGAAATGACCCAGAGGTGGGTAGCTCTCGACACACATGTGCTTGCCTAGAACCATGTCAACAATGACAGCATCACCAGATTTCAAAATCTTGGGCCCATCTTCCAGCTTCTTATCAGACTGGTGATCAATCTTTTCTTTCAGCTCAGCAAACTTGCAAGCAATGTGAGCTGTGTGACAATCCAGGACAGGGGCATAGCCAGCACTGATCTGGCCGGGATGGTTCAGGATAATCACCTGAGCAGTTAAATCAGCTGCTTCCATTGGTGGGTCATTTTTGCTGTTACCAGCCACATTGCCATGTGGGACAACTTTGACATGTTCTTGACATTGAAGCCCACGCTGTCCCCAGGAAGAGCTTCACTCAATGCTTCACGGTGCATTTCAGCAGACTTGACTTCAGTTGTGATGTTGACTGGAGCAAAGGTGACCACCATGCCGGGTTTGAGAACACCAGGCTCCACTCGACCCACAGCGACAGTGCCAGTGCCACCGATTTTGTAGACATCCTGGAGGGGCAGCTGCAAAGGCTTGTCAGTGGGGCGAGTGGGTGGGAGGATACAATCCAAAGCTTCAAGCAGTGTGGTTCCGCTGGCATTGCCATCTTTACGAATGACCTTCCATCCTTTGAACCAAGGCATGTTAGCACTTGGCTCCAGCATGTTGTCACCATTCCAACCAGAAATTGGCACAAAAGCTATGGTGTCAGGGTCGTAGCTGATTTTCTTAATGTAGGTGCTGACTTCCTTAACAATTCCTTTGTTTCTCTTCTGGCTGTAGGGTGGCTCCATGGAATCCGTTTTTGTTAACTTCAACAATTAGTTGTTTCATACCCAGTGTGTAAGCCAGAAGGGCATGCCATGGGTCTGCCTGTCCTTAGAGATAACAGTTTTGAATTCACCAATGCCAGCAGCAACAATCAGGACAGCACTGCCAGCCTGAGATGTGTTGAAGTCTGTGTTCAGGGGCATCAGTGATGCTCACATAATACTTGCTGGCCTAAAATTTCCACAGGGAGATGTCAGTGGTGATATTATGCTCACACTCGGCTTTCAGCTTATCTAACACCCAGTCATACTTGAAGGAACCCTCTTTCTCAAAGTTTTCAATGGTCCTTTTGTCGGTGCCACCACATTTGTAGATCAGATGGCCAGTGATGGTGGACTTGCTGGAGTCCACATGCCCGATGACGATGATACTAATGTGAATCTTTTCCTTTCCCATGTTGGCTTGGATTTAGTGGTGGCTTTCACTATACCTGCATTCTTGTGGCAAACCCGTTGTGAAAAATATGCTTGTTTTCTATAGCAATTAATCTTTGAATAGAACATAGAGGTCTAATATAGAATATAAACCCCACTCCTTAGCACATGGTACGTCTAACAGCCTCATCTGTCTCTGGAATAGTTGTGTGGTCAACAGCAAAAAAAGCTCCATTGTGGTAACTCATGCCCATTCTGAGTTTCCATATTTTGACCTTGGAATCAATATAACTTGAAGAATAAAATGTTTCATTAAAAATAAATGTCTTGCTCTAGGCTCCAACATCCTGGATCTCCCATGAGATTAAGTTAATGGAGTTGATTCTTAAATGGTGTTAGCCAAATCTCCACTGGGAAAGGTTATTGCCTTAACCTTAGCCAACTTTTATTTAAATCTATTACACTATACATCTGCAGGCTCCAGAGAAATAAACACAATAGGACAGATACATAGAATTAAACAGAAAGAGATTTATTTTAAGAAATTGCCTCAGAAAATTGTAGGACCAATATAGCCTAAATTTATAGGGCAAACAAGCAAACGAGACAGAAAGGAGTTAATATCACTTTTTTTTTTTTTTTTTTTTTTTTGTCTTTTTGAGACAGGGTCTCTCTGTGAAGTTCAGGCTGGCCTTAAGCTCACTTTGTAGCTCAGGCTGGTCTCGAACTCACAACAATTCTCCTGCCTCAGCCTCCCAAGTGCTGGGATTACAGGCATGCGCCACCATGCCCAGCAATCTCACATTTTTTAAGACAGAGTTCCACTATTTAGTTAAGGCTGACCTGGACTCACTACATAGCTCAGACTTGCCTTGTACAAACAGTGGTCCTCTTGCCTCAGTCTCCTGAGTACTGGGGTTACAGGTGTGCACCATCATGCCTGGCTGATGCCTTAATCTTAAATTAAATATCTGTGCAGAAATCCAGGAGGCTGGAAACTTAGGTAGAAGTTCAGGAGCTGACACTACAGTCTTGAGGCAGAATTTCTTTTTCTTGGGAAACCTTAATAATACCTTAACCTTTTGAAGAGGTCCAGCCACAGGATCAAGAGTGATCTCTTTTTACTTAAAGTCAAGTAAATGTCAACAACATCTGTAAAATACCTTCACAGTAACATCTAGATTACTGTTTAAATAAATGACTATGTACTATAGGCAAGCTAAATTGGCACAGAAAATTAATTTTCATTTTTCTCTTGATAAAAATAGCAAATTAAAAATGAACAGGGTATATTATTAAACCAGAATATGATAAATGATAAAATGGATATGATCTTAGGAAAAAGCATCATGCATGGATTTGTTAGTTATCCATTGCCATGACAAAGTAGCTACAATAAACAACTTACAAAAAGGAAAGGTTGATCTTAGTTCATGGGCTCATGGGCTTCAGCCCAAGTTCATTTGATCTGTTACCTTTGAGATTGTGGGAAGGCCAAACTACATGGTGAAAAATGCATGGTAGAGCAAAACTTCTGTGAGTGATTGCCAAGAAGTATAGAGAGACAGAAGAGGCCAGGCCCCAGTATCACCAATGCTATGGAATTCCCCTTGGGACCTAACTTCCTTCCTCTAGGTCCAACCTTCTAAATGTCCTACCATCTCCAATAGCAACACAATCTATCAACTGAACCTTTCACGCATGGGCTTTAGGAATATTTCAGAACAAACTGTAACAATTTGTAACTACACTAGTCCATATTTTTAGATGCAAACATATTTTCATTTAAATTTACAAATGATATATATTTATAAATATAAATTTATAAATTAGTATGCTACTAATGTTAAAATATCATTAAGATCAACACATAATTAATGTAGTAGAGTATTGACAGCCGGAGGCACAAATTACATTTCTGGCACTCTAATTATATTAGCAAAATATCACATACAGAGAGGCATTTCATAAATGTCACTGATTGAGTTACCGTACGTGTTTACCCAAAGAATGTTAGTTTTGGAAGCAATCTTAGCAGTCAGTAGGTCAATGCAATCTACAAGAAATAGTTATTGAGATGACAAGACTTCTGGGAAGGTGGAACAGCAACACATCAGCCTCTCCAAGATTTGGAATACACACAGTATAATGTAACAACCTGAGGAGGAAAAGAAGGAAGGAGGTGCATCCCTAAGACCCAGAAATGATCTGAAGGGAGGACTGAAGCTCACAGAGAAAGTAAAGAGACAGAATCAGTGCAGAAAAGGGAGGTTTCAGACTTCACTTTCTCTCTGATTTCCAATTTGCAGCCTGAGAGAGGAAGCTCAGATCTACAGACTCAGTGAGGGTGGGCACCTATAAAGGTCTCAAGGGAGAAACACACCAGGAGAATGGAGCAGTAGGTGCTGTGAGCTACAACAGCTGGGAAACAACTCCTTTCCAAGTATCTACTAAGGCATGGCCAGAAGTTATTTTAGGGAAAGGCCAACTGAATCAAGGCTTCAGAGCAGCTGTGGGTTGGCTTCAGCTCAGAGCTTCCACTTACTGATGCAAAACCACACAAGGCATCCTGGGTCAGGAACTCATGGTCAGGCTGGCAAGAGCCATGTAGAGCAGTGTAGGCTGCAAAGCTTGGGCCCCAGCTCTGCAACCAGATCATACTGAACTTCTGCAGAGTTGAAAGCACCAGAATGAGCAACCCACCCTAACTCTACGGCCTGCTTGTTGGCATCATGTGGCACAAAGTGGGACTCTGACAGATCCTTTTCCTCCCAGTAACTGCAAAGACATACTCTCAACTGGACTCTACCATAAAACCATAGTCCCTGGAAGATAAACACAAGCTTAATGTCACAGAAAAATTGTGTTTACTTTTCTTTTTTCTCGATTGTTCTTGCTTATTTATGAGTATGAACATTGTTTTTACTTTTGTGTTTTTGTTTAATTCTTACTTTTGCTTTTTCCCTCCTGTCTTCTTTACCAGTTTCACAAAGTTTGGATAATCTTCCTTTGTCTTTCAGGTTTGCTTCTAATCTATTTCTCTTATTTAATTTCTTTTTTCCTCTTTATCTTTTAAATTATCCTCCCCCTCAAGCGATATTTATCTTATATTCTATTGAAGGGATATTTACTATATAATTTTCTGATTTGTTTTAGATTTTCTTATACAGCTATAGATCTTATACCTGTGGTTAAAGGTAGAAAACTAGAAGTTACACCAGTGCATCATTTTCTAATAGACTGTCCTTGATGCAATTATTATTTCTGATTATACCACTTTAGCCAAGATGATGTAGTTGCTGTGATTAGTTGCTCTTCCTTGTATACCAGTACTGGCATTGTCTGGGTGTCTTAAACTATTCAATAGTCTAGTACTAAACAATTGTGTGCTAGGTGATATAGGCAGCATCCTCTCTCTTATCCCTAATCAGTTGAAGAGGTAGAATGTTGGGACAGACTCAAAAGTCAAAAGCCACCTATACCTAGAAGACACCTTGGAAAAGTACTCATTTCCTAAGAAGGTCTTGATACTAGTGTTATAGTCTGGGTCTAGTTGTTCCCTCAGAGCCTCATATTAGTTATGGGGCTGGAGGAGCAATGAGTGGCTTGAGGGGCCGGGCCAGAGAGGCACCAACTGTCAAACTGGCTGGCCTGTGCTTTCTGAGAGAGGTGGAGAGGCTCATCCTAGACACGGTGGTGCCCCAGCCTCTCCTCCAGTGTCTTGAGTCCTCCAGTAACTGTGAGTTACTCACAGTTTTGTCCCTCATTTTGAGTCTCAGGTATTTGTCCCAGCAATGAGAAAAGAGTAACTAAGTGAACTACTAATAAAGCTACAAACCATAACAATCTTGTAAGCATCAATGGAGAAAACAAGTTGTGTAAAGAATGTAAAAGCAAATTCACAGGGCAATGAAGTGGAAGAAATTAAAAGCAATTTAGCTGAACTTTCTGAAATGATAGCAGTAGAAGTAACAAAGTAGATAAATAAAGTTCTGGAAGAAAAACAAATAAAATAATTACATAGATAACTAAAGAGATGATGACCATAGTGAAGGACATGGGTGAACCTAGGGTAGACACAGATTTTTAAAAATAAAGGAGCTTAGAAAGTAGTGGAAAACATGAATACCCAACATAGGAAAAAACTTAAATTCATAAAACAGATTCACACAGACATTCAGGAGATTAAAAATTCTGTTGAAACTATAGGCAGCAGAATCAGACAGTATGAACATAGAGTATCAATTCTAGAAGACAGGTTTGTGGTAAGTAATAATCTTAAAAATAGCAAGGGACCACACACACACACACACACACACACACACACACACACACACACAATTCAATCCAACAGTTTTTATTTGATGCAAGGAAGTATAACATAAGATTAACCAAAAATTAATGTAAAATCAGAAGATAACTGCTCTTCCAAAAAACGTAAAAGTTCATAGGCATAATGACAGTAAGCTTCCCATGTATGGAAAAAGAACTTACCATACAGTTAAGTGAGGCATACAGAACTCCAGTAAACCATGATTTTTTTAAAAAGTACACCAAGGCATATAATAGTTAAGATTCAAAAAATCAACACAAAAATAGAATATCAAAATCAGAGAAAAAAACTAATCACCTATAAAAAATGATTTCATTGTAATTACTGCAAATTTCTTAACACATAATAGGACATTCTGGAGTGAAATGTTGAAACAAAGCAACCTCTAACTCAGAAAGATTTGTGCCACAAAATTAATTTTTAAGATGACAGAGAAATAAAATACATATGTGATTAAAAGGCACCTGAATAAATTCATAATCACCAAATGTACACTCTGAAAAGCTCTGAAGAATGTACTAAAAAATGATAATGAAGACCACAGTTCCATAAACCTCAGTAGAATAAATCCACAAAAAGCTCTTAAGCAGAGAAACATGAAAATCAACCAACAGCTAAAAAAAATATATGAAAAGGATAAATCAATACATAATCAGTTATAACTATCAATGTAAATTGTGTTGGTTAAAAAAAACAGATTAAGAAAATGCATCAAGAAACAATCCAACAATATGCTGCACATAAGAAACACATTTAAGTAAAAAAGAAATTCATAGATTGAAAGTCAAAGGAGAAAAAAATAATACTACATGTGATTAAAAACTGGGGATGAAAAAGAAATAGCTATTCTATATGCAAAAAAAAGTGGGCTTCTTCATTTTATTTTTAGGGAAGGGTCTACACGGTGTTCAGGGTCTCACTACTAGATTGGACTTGTAGTGCTCCACTTGCTTACAGCCTCCCAAGAGCTGGGATTATAGGTGTGCGGCACCATGCCCAGTCTCAATTGCTGTCTCAGCACACCCCAGGGGTGGGGCCAGCATGGCAGGCCCAGGAATCGAACCCCTAGCCCCTGTGCCTGCTTGTAGGTGCTTTAATCTGCTGAGCTATTTGGCCAGCCCACCTTCTTTTATTCTACATGCAAAAAAGTACATTTCAAGCAAAGACTGATCAGAGTAGACAAAGAAGGTCACTATATACTTGGAAAAGGAATAATCCAAAAGAAAGAGATAACAATCATAAGTATATATGCACCAAATATCAATTCACCCAATGATATAAAAGCAAATTATATGAAAAATCAAATAAACACTAACAAAATTGTAACGGGGGAATTCAGTGTCCCATTCTCAATTAGATAGATTGTATCTCCCTCTGGAAAGAAGGCCTATTATCAAGAAATCAACCAATAACAAATGCTGGTGAGGCTGTGGGGACAAAGAAACTCTACTCTTGGTAGGTATGTAAATTGGTACAACCAATAAGGAAATCAGTATGGGTGCTGCTAAAAAACTAAAAGTAGAGGTTTCATATCACCCAACTATTTCCCTTCTTAGTGTTTTCTCAAAAGAGTTAAAAGCTTCATTCTGCAGGGATATATGCACACCCATGTTTCTAGCAGCACAATTTGTAACCTCCAAAGTTTGCAAATAGCCCAAATGACCATTAATGGGTGAATCAGGAAAGAACATAATATATATATATATATATATATATATATATATATATATATATATATATATATATATATATATATATATATCACATATAAATTATATATATATATATATATATATATATATATATATATATATATATATATATATTACTCTGCTATACAGAAGGATAAACTCAAGACATTTTTAGGTAAATAGATGCACCTATAGACCATAATTTTAAGTGAAATAAACTGGATGTGTGTTTAACAAACTTTTTTTTCTGTGAGAAACTTAAAGGATACATAAAAAGCAAAATATACAACAGATATTGGAAAGTAGGAAGGGGAACAGGGTGGTGGGGAAAGAATAAAAAGGAAAAGTAGAAAATAGAATAGAAGGGAAAAATGGAAACAAAGCTTTTATACACAAGGATCAAGGAGACTTACAGGGAGAGGAGTGGAATGGGGGAAGAAAAAAATCCCTATATATTATATATTCATACAAAGTCACTATGATGAATGGGGTCATTAAGTACACCAAAAGTGCACCAGTAAAATTAATATTTTAAAAAAGAAATGCAGGGCTGATGAGATAGCTCAGCAGACTAAACACCTGCTTTGGCAAGTGTAGGGACCAGGGTTTGATCCCTGGTTCCGCATGCCATGCCAGCCCACCCCGGGACACACTGAGCCTATAACTGAGTTCAGGCATGCTGGTGCATGCCTGTGATCCCAGCGCTGGGGAGGCTAAACACAGGAGGTTCGCTATGAATCCAAGCTGCATAGTGAGACCCTGTACCAAATACATAAAATGAAAAAAAAAATTTCTAAGGATATTAGTAAGTGTAGTTAAGAAGAATAAAAAACTAAATTTAATTTAAACATATTAATTGTTGGAAGTCAAACAATAGGTGGGTTCAGGGCTACCTGTATTCTCAATATTTTTATCCCCTCAAAACATCCAGAAACATATTAATGACCTTATTAGTAGCCACTTATGGGAATATTATTTTATTCTTATTTACTTTTAGAAAATGGATTGATTCATTGTGTGCAAACTATATCTCTTTGTGTTATGAAATATAAATGTAATTGGATCAATTATATTTATATATATTTTCTTAGTGTTACATGTTTTGGTGACTTACTTTTTTACCAATTTTCTATTTTACTATGTAGCCTTCTTTGTTTTTTTAAAACATTTTGTACGTTGAGAAAAATAAATATTTGGTAGACAAAAAAAAAAACGCTAAATTTAACATGCCTTTTGCTACAGTTTGGATCATATGCTTTCATATGCTTGGAAAGTGATTGGAGGGCTGGGGAATTAGCTCAGCAGAATAAGCGCCTGCCTGGAAAGCACAAGGTCCTGAGTACTACAAAGAAAAAAAAGGTGATTGACCAATTAGGGTGCTATATTTATGGACCACTGCTGGGTTTACAGCTAAATATGCTCAGAACATTTAAAAGGTTGGCGTGTTAGGAAGAGGTGTGATCTAGAAAGGCAGAGCCCATGCGTCCTCTCCTGTCTTCTCTGCTTCACAGTTGACTTGAGGGTTTTCTCCCAAGGCAGACCTTCTTCCCTGATATCTCTGCATTGGAATCTGCTGACAATGGATGGAAACTTTAAAAACTGTGAGCCAAAATAAGCGGCTCCTCCTTCAAGTTGTGGGTGTCAGTTATTTTGTCCCAGGGCTGGGGACACTGACTAGACACCCATTACATTTAGAGATAGTAATCATTGTGAAATTTATCTGTAGTCCTACATAACTGAATCTTGTTTTGATGTTTTAGCTTAAGAGACAATCACTCTGAGGCTGGCCTCTTCTCAAAGTAAGGCTTGTGAAAGTTTTAACTTTTTCTTTGTAAGGCTGCCAGGTCTCTTTGTAATAATGACAGCTTCATTCTGGCAAATCAAAATCTACTAATTTAGTTTCCTGAGGAGTCAAATATTAGCCTTTTGCCAGACACCTTTTGAAATTTTAAGAAGTGCTCACAGTGATTTGTAGCAGGTGTCTGGAGCAAAATATGAGGAGAGGGCACAACCGCTCCTGAGACACATCTGAGTGGCTCTTGCCGATACACTCACTGGAATTATTAGAATTCGGAAAATAAGATTCTCTACTGCTAGGTGTGATTTTGAGTGTCTTGAACATATGAATTTTTAATATTTACAGCATTTAATCTATAAGTAATCAACCTAGAGGGGTTAATTGTCACTTTTTAATTCTTGTTGTTTTTAGGTAGTCTCACTATCTAATGCAGGCTGGCCTTGAACTCATTTATGTAGCCCAGGCTGGCCTTAGCCTAATGATGATCCTCCTGCCTCAACCTCCCGAGTGCTAGAATTAACAGCCGCATACCACCACCACACCCAACATGCATTTTGATTTTAGATAGTTCACTCCCCTCTGCGCTATGAAACTAAAAGGATAACTTGGCTCTCACTATTGCATTACACTAGCTAAAAAATAAGAACATACACATACACGTGTCGTTTCAAGTATTACTCATATTACAAAATTTAAAATAAAATCTTTATTCCCAGCGTGCCATGCCACACTCCCCACAGGGCTCACTGACACTGGGCATGGTGGCATGCACCTGTAATCCCAGCCCCTGGGAGGCTGAAAACAGGAGGATCATAATGAGTCTGAACTGTGTAGTTAGACCTTGTAGACCCTGTACTAAATACATTTAAAAAATAAGTCTTTAATGTGCTGCAGAAGCCTCCAGAAAAAACTTAGAGAGCTTAGATAAAATAATATTTTAACATTTTCATGTATGCAGTAATTTAACATTTTCATTATGCAGTATGTACAGCCTATACATGAGGAAAACAATAGCAGCAACAATTCTTACAGAAATATTTATAGTATTAATATATGAACAAGTCATTCATGTCTAAAGACAAAATAGTGACAATCTTAACTATAAAAATCAGAAACAATATTTATATTAAGCTCAATACTAAACAATAAGCCGGGCGTGGTGGCGCATGCTTGTAATCCCAGCACTCGGGAGGCTGAGGCAGGAGGATTGTTGTGAGTTCGAGACCAGCCTGAGCTACAAAGTGAGCTTAAAGCCAGCCTGAACTGCATAGCGAGACCCTGTCTCAAAAGGACAAAAAAAAAAAAAAAAAATACTAAACAATAATTTATATAATTTAAAGATTTTCAGAAAAAAATTATTTTATTTTATTCTATTGAGAGACAAATATCAATGAGACAGTTTCCAAGATGATTAATATGACATTTTCAATAATTAATACATTTTACATTGTTATATTCTTAGTGGTTATCCATAGTACAAGAAGCAGACAGGATATCCTGTCCAAACATTATTATTAGAAATCTTTCTTCACATAGAGTTAAGTGAAAGTAGCTGTATAACTATTCTGCATATACAAATAGAAACTGGTTCTTCCTTTGTATCTCCCTTTTTTGTTTAGTCCTTTCTGAGATGGGTATTCTATTGGCATTTAAATACTATATGTACTTGAATTCAGCAAAACTCTACAACATAGTCCAGCAATCCACAATAGTAGTGGGTTAGCCACAGAAGTTGTTGACTAGAGCCTTTTACAGCTCAGCATACTAATATGGCTTTACTTTATGTATCTTGTTTTTATACTTTTCCACTGAATGGTTAAGACCAAGATAAAGTGACAAGAAATATAACAAGAAATGTAACTTTTGTATCTGATAAGGTCAGTCAAGTCCCCTCAGGATTTATCTGTAACCCTGTGACACACTTTGTAGATCCTTTGTCAGTGTCAGCCGTGTGAATGAGATGTGGCCAATGCTTGACCAATTTGCTCTCTGTGAAAGCTTGAGAGAAAGTTTTCTCTCCCTGTGACTCTTCTTAGGCACACTATATATCATCGACAGCATTCCTCTGTGGCTCTATAATCTTCTTGATCAGAAAATTTGGGGCACAACTGAGTTACATGACGTTACAGTACAGATTCTACTATGTCCTGAGTCTTCACTGACCTTGAAAGGCTAGGACCAAAATGTTGGCTGACTTTGCAGCCCTTCCCTTTATCTAATTTTTGATCTGCAAACTTAGGTTGTTAACCATCCAGAAGAGAAGCTGATTATTACCCTGCAACATATGCAGTTCGGTTTACTCTCACTATCTGTCTAAATATTAAAACATCTTAGGCATAACATGGAAGAGGTATTTTCCATCAAGTACTGATGTATTGAACTTTAAGTCCTTACAAAATATGAGGAAAAAATTTTAAAATAGTAATAGACATATTTTTACACAGAAATTTAGAAATCTACCCATATACAGCATAGTAGGAGGACTGTCCTGTGACATGCTTTTTTCTTGTGTCTCTTTTTTTATTTATTACCCAACTTAAAAAAACTTTTACTTGTGAGACAGTATGGTAATAATTGGTATGCCATGACAAAAAGTATGTGTTTAGCAGATGAGAATGACAGGCATTCCACCTGTGACCCTTCTATTACACATTGTTATCACTATCTTCAGGGCAGTTGCTTAGTTCATATATATATATAGTCAGGTTGAGTATCCTACCAATTAACTGCTACTTTCAAAAACCTGCTGTGTTTCTCGGGACATTTGTCTTGCCCATCTTGTGCGTACAAATGTATGGCTTTGTCACGGTCCTGTTTCCCACTTTTTCACCTTTACCCTCTCTTCATTGTCCAATCCTCCAGTTCTCACTTTCCTTCTAATTGTGATATACCTTTCTATTTGTATTTCTTCTTTTGAGTTGTTACATAGGGAAACTATACAATATTTGCACATGTGGGTATAGTTTGTTTCACTTACAAGGATATCTTCGAATGTCATCCACTTAAATGGAGAGGCTTCAAGTTTGTCATTCTTTATAGCTAAGTAATACTCCATTGTATAGACATCCACATCTTTTTCAATCATTCCTCATGTGATAGGCATCTTGGCTGTTTCTAAGATTTGTCTATCACAAATTGTGCTGCTATAAACATAGGTACACATATATCACTATGATATGATGTTTTCAATTCCTCTGGAAAATTGTCAGTAGGGAGATAGCTGGCTTGAATGCAATATCCAGTCCTAGTTTGTTAAGGAGTCTCCACACTGATTTCCATAATGGTTGCACCAGTCTACATTCCCATCAGCAGTGGAGAAGGGTTCCTTTTTCCCACACCCCCTACAACATCTGTTGTTGGTTGATTTGTTTGACAGCCATTCTTTCAGGGGTGAGATGGTATCTCAGTGCTGTTTTAATTTGCATTTCACAGATGGCTAGTGACGTGGAGCATTTTTTCATATATTTATTCACTTCTATAATTTAATCCTCTGAGAAGTGTCTATTCATCTCAGATGTCCATTTCTGGATTGGGTCTTTAAATTTAAGGGCCTTAACGTACTTTAGTTCTTTATAAATTCTAAAGAGCAGACCTTTTTCTGAGTGCTTATTAGATAACATTTTTTTCTTTTTTCTTAACATTTGAAATTTTATTTGAGAAAAAAAAAGCACATCACAACCATGAACATCGTTATAGTTAGAGACCCTCTGGGTTCTCCACAATGATAACTGAGCATGCTCACAGGGTTCCCACTGTTAAATCTTAAACAACCATCTTTAAAAGAAGGAAAAACAACTCAGCCATTTAACTTGTTTTAATGTTTCTTCACAAATGGTGAGAAATACTAAAGTACAGACAAAGAATAATCATAATGTTGTGGCCAACATTATAAATATGGAATTATAAATTTAAAACATTTACTGGTTTAAAAAATAAATCTGGCAGTCAATGCAGCTCTACAGGGTCCCTGCGTCTAGTAGGGCTGGTCTCTGCACTCCTGACGGTGTTCATCTTTATCCATTTTTCCAGGTCTTCCACATCCACCTCTTCTTCCTCCCATTTGTACCATCAAAGGTCCATGAGGGCCCCCTGGACCACCTCGTCTTACTCCACCAAAGCCACCTCGGTCCATGCCACAGCCACCATGGAAACCACCTCTTTCTCCACCACGGCCACTTCTGAACATTCCACCGGGACCACCACAGTCCATGAGGCCACCTCTTCCTTCCCACATGCCACCAGGGCCACCTCTGCCATGATCACCACCTGGGGGTGGGTGGCGGGAGGAAGCCTTCAGATTTTGGGGCTTTACACTGGTTGCATTCTGTTCTCCAGACAAAGTTCTGGTCTCCACAACCCAGATTGGGACATTGCCAATCTCCAGCTCAATGTTGGATGTTTCCTCCTCCAGAGGGGTTTTCATGGGAACCCCGGGGGCTTCTTGAAGGGAAACCTCCCTTGTCTCCTCCACGACCTCCCATGTGACCAATGGGTCCCCCAGGACCTCCTGGGCCACCTGGACCTCCACAGAGCAGTGGTGGCATCCCTCTGCCCTCACAAGGTGGCATGCCACCTAGCATGCTGTTCATTGGAGGCTTCTTCTGAGCAAGGGAGACTTTAAGTTTGCTTTCTTGAAAATCTTTCCCATCAAACTACTCCACAGTAGCCCTGGAAGTTGGCGGATCTTCTTAGGACACCGTGGCACCACCCTTGGGCCTTTCTGTTTCTTTGTCCAGGTAAATGTGGATCATAGGTTCCCCAGTTCTCTTGTTAATCTTAACAACCCCACATTGTTTTAAAAAAAAAAAATGTCTGCCAGATCAAGTGTCACATTGTCATTTAGTCCTTGTACGTAAATTGCATTGTTGTCAGAGTCTTCATCAGGATCTATGGGAGGACCTAGATCAAGATCTGGCCCTTCATCCATGGGTCCAGCAGGCTTATTGAAGCCACCTCGCTCTCCAGCGCCCATTCTCCCGCATCCTCCTCCCCACCCACCTCTGCTCATGCCTCCACGATCAAATCCCCCTCTTCCCCTGCCTGGGTTATCAGAGCCACTCATGCTCCGGTTTTCTCCTGGTCCGGAAAATCCTCCAGACTCCTGCCCATAAACACCGTGCTACTGGGGTGGTCCTGTCGGAATGAACTCTGCTGCCCGTAGCTGCTGCTCTGTTGGCTACAGTGACTTGGAGCCTGGCTGTAGGATCCAGTCTGGGGGGAATAGCTAGTGGGGGGCTGCTGCCCATAGCTGCTTTGTTGACCACAGCTACTCTGCTGTCTACAGCTGCTCGGCTGCCCATGGGTGTTCTGCTGAGAGTAACTGCTCTGATCATAACTAGTCGGCTGTGCAGAAGAACAGCTGGTAGGAGGATAGGATGGAGGTGCAGTGACTGGCTGCATCGGGTAGCTTCCAGGAACCTGGGGATAACTGTAGTTACTCTGTCCATAGCCTAGGCTGGGCTGGTTATAACCCCCTGTGCTAGATTGAGGTTGATTAGTCTCAGTAGGCTTGTTACCATCCTGTGGTCTTGCAGGTGCAGTAGCTGATGGCTGCTGCCCACAGGTTGGGTAAACAGGTTGAGTGCCATATGCGGATTGAGCTGCATAAGAAGCCTGGGTGGTGGTGATTGTAGCAGTGGTGGTACCATAAGCACCAGTGCCATACCCCTGGACAGGTTGGCTGTATGCCTGGGGGCAGCTGGAGTAGTATAACCAGTGGGAGGCTGTCCATAAGAAGTTGCATATGCAGGCTGCCCATAGATGGCAGTGGTCTGAGCATGGGTATAGCTAACATCAGTAGGCTGTCCATAGGTTCCATAGCTTTGTTGCCCATATGCCTGGGTAGTCTGTGCATATCCTTGAGTTGGCTGGGCTGTGTAAGCACTGTAGCCCTGCTGAATTGCAGCTTGGCTGTAGGTACTATAACCCGTGGTCACCATTATCTCTCTTTCAGCTCACATTTTTTCAACATTTGAGGGTTGTCTTTTTACTTTGTTGGTAATTTCTTTTGACGTACAAAAACTTCTCAAAAAGACATGGTCCCAGTTGTTAATTCTCTCAAGTATCATCCATGCAATTTGATTTTTGTTCATGAACTCTTTTCCTACCCCTATGTCTTCAAGAGTTCCTCCTACTTTCTCTTCTGGGAGATACAGTGTTTCTGTTTTACTGTTTAGATCTTTAAACCATTTTGACATTAGCTTAGTGCATGGTGATAAATTGGGGTCAAGTTTTAGTTTTTAGCATGAAGAGAGCCTGTTTTTCCAACACCATTTGTTGAAGAGGCGATCTTTCTTCCAGTAAGCATGTTTGGCTCCTTTATCAAAGATCAGGTAGCTGAGTGTGTTCACAGAGGCCTTTGCATCTTCCAATCTACTCCACTGATCCTCGTGTCTATTTCGTTGCCAATACCATATTGATTTTTATCACAATAGCTTTGTATTATAATTTCAAGTCAGGAATTGTGACACTTCCTGCCTTGTTGGCTTAGATTGTCTTCGCTATTCTAGGTCTTTTCTGGTTCAAATAAATTTTTGGAATGATTTATCTAGGTCTGGGAGGTATGTTGGCGGTAGTTTGATATGGATTGCATTAAATCTGTACAACAAATTTGGAAATAACCATCTTCACGAGGTTGGTTCTTCCTATTCAGGAACACAGAATATCTTTCCATTTTCTGAAATCCTCTACAATCTCTCTCTCTCTTTTTTTTTAGAGTCCTGTAATTGTCCATGAAAAGATTTTGGACTTCTTTCATTAAATGAGCTCCAAGGAGTTTCATTTTCCACAGTCCTATTTTAAAAGTTATTGTTTCTCTAGTTTCCCTCTCAGTGTGTTTGTTATCTGTGTAGAGGAATGTTTTTGATTTTTGAGTATTGATTTGTATCCTGCTATGCTACTGAATTTGTGTATCAATTCTAGTAGCTTCTTGGTGGAGTTTTTTTGGGTCTTCCAAGTAAAGTATCATGTCATCTGCAATTAATGATAATTTTACTTCTTTACCTATTCTTATTCCTTTTATTTCTTCCTCTTGTCTAATGGCTGTAGCTAATGATTCCAAAACTATATTGACTAGTATGGGTGATAGAGGACATCTTTGTTTTTGGCATATAGAGATCCAGTTTTTCCTGATCTGTCTTTTTCCTGAGAGTAAAAGATTTCAGTTTTTCCCCATTTAGAATTACACTAGCCAGTGGGTTGTCATAAATGGCTATTATGAAATTGAAGTAGAGTTCTTCTATTCCAATTTTCTGTAGGACTTTGAATATGAATGAGTGTTGGACTTTGTCAAAAGCTTTTTCTGCATCAATTGGGATGATCATGTGGTTTTTAGATTTCTCTGTATTAATATAATGTATTACATTTATAGATTTTTTGAATTTGAACTGTCCTTGCATCCGTGGAATGAATCCTGCCTGGTTATTTTGTATGACCTTCTTAATGATTTATTGTATTCTATTCGCTAGGGGTTTTTTTGAGGATTTTTGCATCTATATTCATGGAGGACATTGGCATGTCATTCTCTTGTTTAGTTGTGCCTTTTCCTGGTTTGGGTATCAGTATAATACTTGCCTCCAGGAATGATTTTAGGAGGACTGCTTCACTTTCAATTTCATTGAGTTTGAGGAGTGTAGGGATTATATTTTCTGTGAATTTCTTGTAGAATTCAGCTGTGAATCCATCAGGACCTGGACTTTTCCTTGTCGGCAGGCTTTTTATTATGTTTCCTATTTTGTTGGCTTATTGAGAGTTGTTCTATCTTCTTGATTCAGTTTTGGCAATTTGTTCAATTCTACGAATCTGTCCCTCTCATCTGTGTCTTCTATTCTGTGAGTGTAAAGATTCTCAAAGTAGCTCTTGATAATCTTCTGAGTTTCCACTGGGTCTGTGGTGATTTCACCCTTTTTATTCCTTACAGCTCATATTTGAATTTTTGCTTTCCTCTTTTTGATGAGGTTACCTAGGGGCTTACCGATTTTACTTAGTCTTTCAAAGAATCAGCTTTTTGATTCACTGATTCTTTGAACTGTTTTTATCTCAATTGAATTAATTTCTGCTCTAATCTTTATGATTTCTTCCCACCTTTGAGCTGTGGGTTTGGTTTGCTCCTTGTTTTCTAAATGTTGGAGGTGCAGCATTAGGGTGTTCATTTGTTCCCATTTTGTTTTCCTAATGTGTGAGTTCACAACTATGATTTTCCCTCTAAGAACTGCTTTCATTGCATCCCATAAATTCTGGTAAGTTGTGCTTGAATTTTCATTGAATTGTAGATATTGTTGAATTTCTTGTTTAATTTCATCTGTGACCCATTGATTGCTGAGTAGGACATTGTTCAATTTTAGGTGGTTTTTCTGGTTTCTTTTTTTCATTTATTTCCAGTTTCATTGCATTGTGGTCAGATAATATGCATGGGATAATTTCTGTTTTCTTGCATAGACTTAAGCATGACTTATGGACTAGTATGTGGTCTATTTTAGAAAACAACCCATGTGCAGCTGAAAAAATGTGCATTCAGCTGTGGCTGGGTGGAGTATTCTATGTCCACCAAGTCCATTTGTTCCTAGCTCTTGTTCAATTCTGCTACTTCTTTGCTAATTTTTTGTCTAGTTGATCTATCCTTTTGAGGTCAGAAGAGTTAAGGTCTCCTGTTAAGATTATGGACTTCAGTATTAGATTTTTCATGTCCATTAAGATTTGTCTTATATGGGTGAGTGCTCCTGTGTTTGGTGCATAGATATTTTTGAGTGCTACCTCTTTCTCTTGAGTTCTTCACCTAACAAGTATATAATGGCCTTCTTTATTTTGTTTCATCATTCTTGGTTTGAAGTTGAGACTGTCTGAAAACAGGATTACTATCCCTATTTTCTTCTGAGGTGCTGGGGCATGTAGTATTGATTTCCATCCTTTGACTTAAATCTATGAATGTCTTTGTGAATTAAGTGTGTTTTTGTATACAGTATATTCTTGGGTTTTGTTCCCTAATCCACTGTATCAGTCTATTTCTCTTAATTGGTGAATTGAGTCCATTTACATTGATGGTTATAATTGAGATGTGTTGGCTTGTGATTGATGTGTTATTTACCTATTGTTTGCTCCTTTTTGTCCTGTGTTTAATTGTTTTCCCTGTGTAGTGGGATCCTTCTGTTCTCATTCATGGAGTTCTGGTCATTTTGGTCCCTCTCTAGAGCATCTTTCAGTAGTCTGTGTAGGGTTGGCTTTGTCATCATGAAATTCTTTAGTTGTTTTTTGTCATGGAAGTATTTCACTTCTCCATCAAACTTGAAAGAGAGTTTTTTAGAGTATAGTAGTCTGGGCTGGAATTTGTTTTCATACAGGACTTGAAGTACGCTGCTCCATGCTCTTCTTGCCTTCATGGTTTGTGAAGAGAATTCACCTGTAATTCTGATCGGCTTTCCTTTGAATGTGATCTGCTTCTTTGCTCTCTCAGCTTTCAGCATATTATTCTTGTGCTGGATTTCTGGGATCTTGACTATTATGTGTCTCAGTGTGTTTTTAATTGGTTGGAAGTTATTTGGTGTTCTGTATACTTTGGTTACCTGAATGTCGGATTGTTCCCTCATATTTGGGAAGTTTTCTGCTATTGCTTCCTCTCATATTTTTTGTATCCTTTGTATTTATATCCATCTTTTTCATTGATGCCTGTTTGCCTCACATTGTTCATCTTTGCATGATCTTGCATGTAATGGATTATTTTTTCCTGCACCCTCGTTGTTTTTAAGAGACCCTTTCTTACTTTTCACTAGCTGCACCAGCATCTTCTGAAACTCTGTTTGGTAGACTTGTGATTGAAATTTTAAGTTCCTCTATACCTCTTTAACTGTGCTTCATGTGATCTATTTCTTTTCTGTATTGCTCATTCAAGGAATCCATCATATTTCTAATCACCTCTATTTCTTTATTAATGTCTTCTTTAGAAGCAGTTATTAATTCTTTTACTGAAAAGTTTTTGTCAGCTTGGGTTTCCTCCGTATGTTTCTGTGTTTGTTTCTTTACTTCAGATGCTATGATTTCAGAGCGTTCTTTTTTATTTCAGAAATTAATTCTGGTCTGAGTTCCTCTATACCTTTCTGCTGTTGTTTCTTTGCTTGTGATGCTGTTAATTCATACATTTCAGCTGAGCTTGTGTCCTCTGCACTTGTTCTCTTTGGGCAATGGGTTTCCACCATATGTTTCTGTATTTGTTTCTTTACTTCAGATGCTATGAATTCAGAGATTTCTTTTTTTTATTTCAGGAATTAATTCCACTCTGATTTCCTCTATACATTTCTGCTATTGTTTCTTTACTTCCTATGCTATTAATTCATTCATTTCAGCTGAGCTAGTGTCCTCTGCACTCATTATGGGTGCATTCAAAGCCTGAGATTGCATTTTGCTTCTTGTCTTTTTCATTTCATATAGCACTGACCTGTGACCTTTGCTGCAGAGCTTTGGTGCAGTTATAACCTTAGCACCCACTGAACTTCATGTGCAGCTCTATTAAGTTTGAGTTTATCCAGTTATGTCTGGCGTGGGTCTAGCTGTTGTGTTTGGCTCCTTCCTGCTGCAGCCCTTGGAAATGAACTTGTTGTGCCCTCTGGTACAATAGTGAACCTGTGGTGCCTCTCTGTTGTGTCTCTGGCCCAGGGAGCTCAGGGAAGCGCAGAAGCTCACTCACACACTAGCCAGGTCTGGGCTTAGGGTGAATCTGAATGTCCCTAGAGAGCCGCAGAAGTTCTCACTCACTGGGCAGCCGTGCGGGCAAGGGCTCTGGAGAGTTTCAGGGGTCCATGGCTAGGTCGATTCTCCCTCACAGGGTGACTAAGTTTTAGCCTTTCCCATGGAAGCAGGGAAGCTGGAAGTTCTCCCATGCACTCAACTGTCCTGGGATGGGCTGGATCTGGTGGTCCCGAGAGAGTTGCAGAAGTTGTCACTCACTCAGTGGGCTTTGAGAAGGGGAGAAAAAATTTTGATCAAAAAGAATGGAGAAAAAGATTGAAGGAATCAATAGAAAACAGCAAGTTAGGACCCTCTCAGGAAATTGACTCTTTATTAAATAAGGAAATTCTGTTCTCTGTGAAAGTCACGTAAAAAGAAGACATTTTGTTGTTGTTGCTTTAAAAAGACTATTCAGAGAACATTTTCCCTTCAACTCTTTGTTTTTTAAGCTTTTTTTTTACTCATAAAGTGTTTGGTTTTACATGTGTAAGTCTAAGCCTATATAAATATATAAAAATGAGACAATAATTTTAAAACTTTTAAATTTATTTTTTGGGTATTTTAATTATTAACATATGTCAGTTGGAACGTTACAAAGATAAAAAATATGTCACTCGTATTTCTTTTATTATTTCTAGCTTTATAATTTTAATATCTTAAGAACTTTTGAGAAATGCTTTTGCAATCTAAGTTCATCCATAAACTCACTTAACAGGCTTGGCTCTAAAGTCTAACATAACAGTGCAACTTCACTTAACTTCACTTACCAAAGCGGGAGCCCTGCACCTCCTCTTAGTCAAATGACTATGAAAGGTAAACATTTGAGTTGATTCAAGACATTAAGGTAGGGGCCTGGGATATGGCTCAGTAGAATAAGCGCTTCCTTGGCAAGCACGAGGGCCTGAATTCAATCCTCGGTTCTGCCAAAAAAAAAAAAAGACATCAAGGCAGCCATAACAGCACCCTCAAAAGACTTTGAATAGTGGCAAAAGGAAGAATAAGTATTAATAGCCATGTTTTTCTTACAGTAATAAATACTTTTAAGGCTTAATGATCACCATACATTTCAGTCATACCTACTGATATTAAAATTTAGACAGCAAGAGCTGGCCAAATAGCTCAGCAGATTAAAATGTCTGCAAGCAGGTGCTCAGCCCTGGGTTTGATTCCCGGCCTGCCGTGCCAGCCCCGCCCCTGGGGCACACTGAGACACTATTGATGCTGGGCATGGTGCTGGCCCCTGCAATCCCAGTTCTTGGGAGGCTGTTAACAGGTGGATCACTGTGAGTTCAATCTAGTAGTGAGATCTTGAACATCCTGTAGACCTGTGTCTAAAAATACAATAATAATAATAATATAAAATAATAAAATAAAATTTAGGCAGCAAGTATGAGAAAGTGTAATAATTAAGTTGAAATTATTTACAAGTGTTTGAAGTTTATACATACCATTCCTTTAAAAGATAATAGTTATTACAATTTAATGTAGTCAAGCACACGTCTATATTTTTATGACCTTAAATATTTGGTAGAAAAGGATAATTTATGTGAACTACAAAATACGATTTATAGAGTTAATTAGATTTTCCCAGGACTAACTAAATCCCAAGCCTTACAGAAAAGAATATATATGTTTTAAGTTTACTCCATATTGTAATAAAATCAGCAGAACATATGGTTTTAATAATTTTATTGGATAAAATTCACATTATGCAGTTTACTCAATATTTCTATATATTCACAAATAATGTATATCCCTTACCACAATCCTTAGAACAATTTTATTACCTCAAAAAGAAGGCCGCCATCACTTAGCTATGATTTCTCTATTCCTCATCCCTCAGACCTAAGCAAGCACCAGTGTACTTATGGCTCTAAGGGCTCTTCATTTCTGAACATTTTGTACAAAATGGAATCATAGAATTGTGTTTTTTGGGCCAGGGATATGGCTCAGTAGAATAAGAACTTGCCTGGCAAGTGCAAGGACCTGAGTTCAATCCCTGGTACAGTAAAAAAAAAAAGGGTATGTGTTTTTCTGTGACAGGCTTATCTCACTTAACATAAGGTTCATCCATGTTGTAACACATATCAGTACTTCATTTCTTTTATGGTTAAATAATATCCCATCGCATGAATATGCTTTATCTGTTTATCAGTTGATGAATATTTAGGTTGTTATGAATAATTTTTGGTTGTTATGAATAATGCTGTGGTGAACATTTAAGTACAAGTTTTTATGTGGACATATAACTTGGCCTCTCAAAAAGTGAAATCACTAGGTGAAAGGACAACTCTATTTGCAGAACAGCCAGATCGTTTTGCAAATTGGCTGTGCCACCATAAATTAAATATAGTAGAAAAAAGATGGGCAGTAAATAAAATAAGCAGATCTCTTTATGATACATTTCAGAGAAAAACATACAGCATATTTATACATACAGGATAGACCATAGTTGGTAGTTAAAATTTTGTTTTATTTTATTTTTTTGCAGAACTGGGCATTGAACCCAGGCCCTTGCACTTTCCAGGGAAGCTCTTATCCCACTGAGCCATCTCCCAGGCCCAGTAGTTAAAATTTTAGATGCAATGTGAAGATTACTTCATCTATGAGCTGAATTATATTATTTCACTTTAAAGATGAGAAAAAAAAAACCCAAAAAGACAGTAAGGCAGCAGAAGTTTTATCAGAACAAGAATACTTACATTCACAAAAGTTATACAAGCTGGCCAAAATTTCAAGGCAGATAAGAAGTGAAGATAGAATTTAAACTCACATTGCTCTGGCTTTAAAGTTCATGTTCTTTTCACCATTTCACTTTTCCATAGCTGTGTTTTTTGCTAGAAGCATGCATTCCTTAAAATATAAGAGCAATGATTTTAGGACAAAACTAATACCAAATGGCATTCATTACCCTCAATAATAATCTCTGCTGATAATCTGAACATACGCAAAAAGATATTGAACTAAACTGGTTCATAAATATGGCAGAGAATAACTGTATTTTCCTGCTGTCTCTTAGATCCTCTTCTGGAGCAAAACATTACTTAGAGTTGAGAGATTTTTGTTTTACACTGTTACATTTTTAATTGTTTAAAACCTTCTTTATATTAATGACACATTGACATTTAGACAAGTTTATAATTTTTGATTCTATCCTACTTTTTTTGATAAGCATTCCCTTACAAGCTAGAAATAATCTGCATAAGAAGGAAAAGCATTGATGGTTTTATTTAAAATCCTCCTTGAATATTAGTCAGGTTTTCTAACACCTGTACATACTGCTGATTCCTGACTCCAAGGGAATTTCTCTTCGTATCATGTATCCATTCAATAAAATGGAACCACTAATTCAGCATAACAAATGGGGCTGTAGGAAGATAACCCTTCTGAGGAGCAGGCGCCACTGTCATTCATTACCTCAGACCAACATGCAGCCCATAGTTTTGCTAGTGTCTTTATTTTTCAGCATCTTCCCTAATTGTCTTTGTAATACAAGCAACTAAACGTTTAACTTTCTCCATCATTTTGCTGCCTCCTAGCTTTTACCTCTGTGGCTATGTACATTTCAATATCCAGAGAGTACTCTGTCCATTAAAATAAGCCCTGAAAGTACAGGAAAATGACCAAGGATCGCATTTCAGTGAACAACTATGGATATCACTCAAATTGAGGCTTGTGTGGAAGCCTCCATTACACCTGGAGCTCTCCAAGTCCCTATCTGTAGAACACTGTGTGGACATAGTCCCATTCTATGTGTATTTATTTGTAAATACTGCTTATACTGGTATAGCACAAACATCATAAATAAACATGCACAAAATATAAATAAAGGGAAATCCTTTAAAATGGAATCAACATTTCAGGTGACTTTTAACAATGTTGCAAGGTGTGGAGGCTCATTGCTATTACTAGAACCCTAAATCCTAATTATACTTAAAGCAGACTGATGTGGTTGACTAGACCTAAATATTTCTTGGTTTGATGTATTGGGAGTCACCAGCACTAAGTTCATTTTATTCTCAGACTTGACTTTCATGGCTATCACAGCAGAAAAAGATTATGAAAACAGCACTGCCTTAGTCTGTACAACATATCAACATGAATTCAAGGGAGACACATAGTCTGTAGCATTTCATGCCATCTCCTCTAAATTCTCCTCAGATGCAGAATATGTTCATTCCATCCAAATAACCTCAAGAATCTCAATTAATTCCAGAATCAACTTTAAAATCTGCAGTCCAAATGTCACCTGAATAGAATTGGATTTGAGTGAGGGTTGAGGCAGGTTCAGCCTGAGACAAAATCCCTCTCCAATTGTGAAACTTTGAAACTGAACAAGCTATTTGCTTCAAAATACAACGCTAGGCTGGGTATGGTGGTAGATGCCTGTAGTCCCAGGTACTAGGGAGGCCAAAGCAGGAGGACCACCCAAGTACAGAAGTTCGAGACCAGTCTGAGAAGAGTAGCAAGACCCATCTGTAAACAAAAGAAAACAGAACAAAGTACAGTGAAAGAGCAGGTATATGTGGGGCATATCTGTTCTGAAAGGGAGAAGAAGGAGACGAGGAAGAAGAAACAGGATATCAAGTCAAAACCTTAGGAGGGTAAACATTAGACCCTGAGGCTCGATAATATTACCTCTCTTGGCTTAATGAAATATAGATGGGCCAAGAAATAACCTTCAGGTTATGCTTCTGTTTTGCTTAATCTGTCCATCTTTATTTCTTCCTTTATGTGTTTTACTATAAGCAGGTAGGAGGAGCAAAGCCACATTTTCATTAAATTTTGCTTTAAAATCTCGTTTGCTAAATTCCTTTAGCTAAAAATCTCTTTAGTGGGGACAGCCCATTCGTGCCCCTTTCCTGTCCCTCTCTTGGACAGGAGTTTTGTTTCCCTCAATAAATATATTCTGCTTATAACCTAAAAAATAAATCTCTTTAGCTTGCTTCATTAGCAGTTTATTGCTCACAAGTTCTGTTCACAAAATACCAGAACATGAACACAAATCAACCAAGTTATTTGCCAACAGAATCCACTCAGCTGAATGCACATGCAGTGCTCTATGTGGCAATACATGAAAAACAGTGAATGCATACATGCACTGGTGTTAATTTCTCTTCTGCCTTCTTTCCTGAATCTGTCAAGTTCTCAAGAGAAATAGAACCAATAGGGGAATAAAGAGATTTATTTTAAGGAAATAGCTCACGAGATGGAGAGGTTGGCAAGTTCAGATTCTGTATTATGATGGAGACTTCCTCAGGGAATGGTTGATAGTAAGGTCTAGAGTTCAAAGGCGTACTACAGGCAGAATTCCTTCTTCCTTTGAGATATATTTTTCTTCTTATGGTCTTTTACTTGTTGGATGAGGCCAGCCACACCATGAGGGATATTCTGCTGCACTTAGAGCAGACAGATCTAACTGTTAATCGTATTTAAACATTACCTTCCCAGCAACATCTTCACTGAAACTTCATCAGTCACCTAAGGCACCACAGCCCACCTCAGCTGACACATAGGAGGGATGCTCACATTGGCTCACACAGCAGGCCCTCTTGGGGTACCCTGTGGTACCTCGAGCTGCAGCTCAGAGGGTTTTGCCAGACGCCTGAGGAGTGTCCTCGTGATTCAGCAGCACGGGGGACAGCTCTCAAGAACATGCACCTGGACTGGTTTCATACGACAGAGCCATAGGGGAAGAGCCAACTGTGCTCTGAGTGCTGGTGCTGGCCCTGAGATCAGCCTAGTGATGAAAACAGGAAGAAATGCCCCAAACTAATTTCCAGTGGATACAATTTAAAAAATGTATAACCATAGGAAACAAAATGAATATTGTTCCACAGAGTAGGAATAAACTTATCAAGAAAAAGGTGGTGGTGAAGCCAGACCCTGAAGAATAGGTAAATTTTTAACAAATGCTGTTAAAGTGTTGTTTAAAGTACAAATTAACGATATTTATTTCTTTGTTTGTTTATTTATTTATTTATTTTTTGTGGAACTGGGGATTGAACTCAGGCCTTTGCGCTTGCCAGGGAAGCGCTTATTCTGCTGAGCCATCACCTCAGCCCCACAAATTAAAGATTTAATAAATGCTAATGAGTTGCTTGTAAAAAACAACAGTAACAAAAAACATCTCTTTTTTTCAACTAATTCATAGAAATTGTTTTCCTTTTAAAACTGGGCTGATCCTTTATCTTCTTTGTTTCTTTTAATAGTACAAGTATTTGATTTTTAAAAAATATTGATAGATATTCTCATTTTTTTCTTTCTTTTTTTTTTTTGTGGCCAGCTCAGCCTGCCCAGGGGTGGGGCTGGCACAGCGTGTGTTGCCAGGGATCAAACCATGGTCCCTGCGGTTGCCTAAGCTTGCCTAAGCAGGTGCTTCAGACCACTGAGCTACCTCGATGGCCCTAGACGTTGTCACTAAAAATATACTGTCAACAGCTCTGTATTTACAAATGGCTAATAAAAAAGTGAAATTGATAAGCCCTAGAAAATAAAGATAACATTCACCAATTTTGTGAAACAAATACAAAATTATTCTTTACTCACAATTTCTCAAATGAGTTGATTTTAGTAAAAATTTCTGTAACAGGTTTTTCTTTCTGTTTTCATTTTTATAGTCATATTGATGTCCACACCTTCCTACACCCTATGATCTTGAACAGATAAGTTCTCTGACCAGACAGCTTCCTGTTGCCACCCTAACATCCCTTTTTTCTCTATCCACATCTCAGAAAGATTTTGATAAGTCCTCTAAATTTTGGCCTTTTGGGTATTTGGAATAGAAATTGTGGAGAAAAGTCCAATGCAGACAGATACGGTCTATACTTAGAGGCAAGCCAAGCACACAAGATAATATGCAGCTTCACATCTGTTTATAGTTCTGCAAGTGTTTGCTTTTAGTTAAAAGTGCATGTGGTGATTGCTAATTATTTTCCCGGAGAAATTAAGGTAACAAAATACTCATGGACAGAGAAAAACCAAACCATCTCTGTACAAAATATTTTTATCAGACTATTTAAATATGGTATTTAGTACTTCAGAACTTGTTAACAATAAAACAATATAAAATCAGATTTTTGTTTTACATAAGCTATTACCAATTCCTGCCTCGCTCTGACTTTAAAATTATTTGCAAAATTGACATTAGTGCTTGTTCTCATTATATTACTACAACCAAATGTTCTCAGTCAAAGATGGATCAACCTACACAGGATGTGGGGACTGGCAAGTCACCAAATGACAAGGTGGTAGGAGGAAAAGTGCGAAAAAGGTTTTTCTTTTATGTATTTGGTACAAGGGCTATGGGGTCTACAGGGTCTACAGGGTCTCACAGCACAGATCGGACTCATAGCAATTCTCCCATCATCCGTCCCCAAGCACTGGGACAGCGGCACTGGGGTTTTCCCTTGCTTCCTTCCCCCTTCTCCATTAGAACATTTTCTTCCCATTTCCCAATATGTATTATAAGTTTTGGTGCTCCTTTACTCTTTTGGTATCACACAAAGGGGAACAACGCAGTACCAAAGCATGGGTGTCTGATGTACTTCACTTGTGTGTGTTCTCAAGGGGGATGTTCTATGTTCACCATTCATTTAGCTAGAAATTTCTCAGGCTTATCCTTTATGAAGCAGTAGTACTACATTGCACTAAAAAGACACACTTCTAACTTCCCTGGCAGGCTAAAATTTTATTTTTGAGAAAACTGTTCACTGCACCTTTTCCAAAGAGAGCAAAAATGTTGTCCTCTCCACCACCCTAAAAATAAATAAGGCAACTTTTTAAAAAAAAATCATGACATTTTTGTGTACATTCACCAGTTGATGGGTATTTGGGTTGTTTGTAAGATTTAGCTACAAACTGTGCCACTATAAACATGGGTGTGCTTATGTCGCTGTGGAATGATGCTTCTAATTCTTTTAGGAAGATAATAAAAATGGACATAGCTGGGTTAAATGGAATCTCTAGTTTTTGTTTTTGAAGAAGACCCCACATTGATTTCTGCAGTAACTGCAACAATCCACACTCCCACCAACAGTGCAGAAAGGTTCCTATTTTCCAACAGCCCTGCCAACATTTGTTATTGGTTGATTTCTTGTTAATAGCCATTATTCCTGGAGTGAGATGAAGTATCAGCATTGTTTCAATTTGCATCTCTCAGGTAACCCTTGATGTTGAACATTTCTTCATATATATATTTTTTTCTCTGTACTTCTTCATCTGAGAACTGCTTATCCATTTCAGATGCCTGTTTTTAGACCGGGTCTTTACATTTTGGAGTTTGTTCTATATCCAAGAGATTATCCTTCCTTCTCTGGAAGAGCTAGGATAATTTTTCTACATTATAAGTTATCTCTTCACTCTGTTGGTGGTTCCTTCTCTGCGAAAATCTTTTTAGTAAAATAAGATCTCAGGTGTTGGTTCTTTGAATTTCCTGTACAATTTGGATTTTGTGCATAAAGTTACTGCCTACACCATTTGTCATCAAGATATCTACCTATTCTATGTACCAGAAGATTTAGAAATTCTCTTTCAATATTTAGATCTTTGATCTATTTTTAGTTTTTATTTTAGGGAAGGGTCTACGGGGTGTTCATGGTCTCACTACTAGATCAGGCTTGCAGTGATCCACCTGTTTACAGCCTCCTAAAAGCTGGGGTTTCAGGGATGCACCACTATGCCCAGCCTCAGTTGCCATCTCAGCACACCCTGGGGGTAGGGCCAACACAGCAGGCCTGGAAACTGAATTCCTGGCCCCTCTGTCTCCCTAAGCATTTGGCCAGCCCCCTCAGCTCTGGTTTTGTTTGTTGCAGCTGCCACATTGGTTTTTATCACAGTAGTGTCGTAGTATAACTTCCAGTCAGGTGTTGTGACGCTCCCTGTCTTCTCTGTGTTAACCAGAATTGTTTACTATTCTAAGTCTCTTCCAGTTCCAAAATAAAATTTGTTTTTACTACTCTAGGTCTCTTCTGGTTCCTAATTCTTTGAGATATTCTGCTGATATTTTGATTAGGATCACATTAAATCTGTATAAAAATTTTGAAGTTCAGTGGATTAAAGAGCCTGCTTAGGCAGAAGCAGGGACTGGGGTTCGATACGTAGCATGCCATACCAGCCCCACCAAGGGGTACGCTGAGATGGCAAATGAGGCTGGGTGTGGGGGCACATACCTGTAATCCCAGTGCTAGGAGGCTGAAAACAAGAGGATTACTATCAATCCAATCTGTGTAGTGAGACCCTGTGATCCATACATAAAAAACATTTTGGAATATTGTCATTTTCACTATATTGATTCTTACAAAACAAGTGATATCATTTCTTTTTTATGTATTTGGACGTTGCAGGGTCTAACTACAAAGCTCAGACTCATGGTGTCCTCCTGCTTTCAGCCTCCCAATCCCAGGGATTACAGGCATACACCGCTATGCCCAGACTCTGTGGCTAGCTCAGCCTGCCCTAGGGGTGGAACTGGTATGGCATGTGATTCCAAGGATCCAAACACAATCCCTGAGTTTACCGAAGCTTGCCTAAGCGGGTTCTTTAGTCCACTGAGCTATCTCGCTGATCTCTCTCCATATTCCTTGATTGTGTTTTTCAGAGTACTGTACTTATTTAGTATAGAGATCTTTTACTTCCTCTGTTAGATTGATTCCTAAGCATTTCATTTTTGAGATGCTATTGTGAAAAGTATGGCTTCCCTAGTTTCTCAGTGAGATCGTTGCTTTTGCACAAGAATGCTATTGATCTTTGAGTGCTGATTTTGTATGTCACTGAATGTGACTATTGAATCTAGGGTCTTTTGGTGAAGATTTGGTGTCTTCTATGTGCAGTGCGGTTAAAGTAAAACAAAAATGGTCCTTTTTAAAGGGTAGTCGTCTGCCTTGGGAGATCAAGGCAGGATCAACCCTCAGCTAAGCTCACTCCCTGCTCCCTCTTCCTGCCTGAAGTTCACTTTGATGTGATAATAGGCCAGTTTCACAGCTCCCTAACATTTGGGTGTCCAGGTCCCCCAATAGGGAACCTCAGTCTACTTTGCTGCCTCCTCCATCATCCCTGGTTACACTCCACACCTGACTAAGGCTGACCAGATGGCCAGAGTTATAAACCTGTTATTTTTAAGTAACTGTCTTTGTTTGAGCTCATTTTTCCTGCCACAAACTCTATTAAAACCTTTGTAACATTGTCTTTGGGGCTCAGATATTACCAAGTATTAGCTTCTCTGAGCCAGGCTAGTCAAATACAAATAAAAGATTCTTGTCTCTGCAGGAGTGGTGTTTGCTTGATTCTTTATACCATGTGAAAATATCTGGTATCCTGTTTTCCATGATAGGGTATCATCACGGAAAACATATAATGATCATTTAACTTCTTACCTATCCTTATTAATTTTATTTCTCCCTCTTGTCTAATTGCCCTGGCTAATGTCTTCAGAACTACATTGAATAAAAGTATAATAGTGAACATCCTTGTCTTGCTCCTGATTTTAGGGGTTTTTTTGTGTGTGTGCAGGGTCTCACTATGCAGCCCATATTCATAGTGATCCTCCTGCCCTTTGCCTCCCTACTGCTGGGATTACAGGCACGTGACACCACACCGGGACTGCATCGCCGGCTCAGGGCACCCAAAGGTGGGGCTGCGCGGCATGCAGAACCAGGGATCAAACCCTGGTCCCTGCACTTACTAAGCAAGCGCTTAGTCCGCTGAACTGTACTGCCGGCCCTGCTCCTGATTTTAGACTGAAAGCTTTCAATTTTCTGATCATTTAGTATGATGTTGGCGTATCATAAATGGCTTTTATCAGATTGAAATAAAGACCTTCTATTCCAATTTTGTGTAGGTTTATTTAATGATGAATGGGTATTGGACTTAATGGAACACATTTGCTGTATCTATTGAGATGATCATATAGATTTTGCCCTTGCCTCTGTTAAACATAGTGTATTACATTTATTGATTTGAATATGTTGAATCATACCTCATTCTTATACCTGGAGCCTTATGCCCCTGCATCTAGGCACCTGGTCCTGGTGCATAATCTTCTTGATGATTTTCTCTATTCTGTTTACTGATATTTTATTGAGGCTTATTGTCTGTAAACTCATTAGGGATATTGTTCTGGAATTTTCCCTTTTTTTGGTTGGATCCTACTCTGGTTTTGGTATCAGGGTAATGCTTGCTTCAGGAGTGAGTTCAGGAGTACTGCTTCCCTTTCAATTTCATTAAAGGGTTTGAGAAGTATCAGCATCAAGTCTTCTCTAAATGTCTTATAAAATTCAGCAGTGGAAATTTTCTCCAAATGTCTTGTAGAATTCAGGACTAGAAATTTTCCTTTCTTAGTAGTTTTTAAATTGCTTCTTCAATTTCATTTATTGACATTGGTTTTATTCACACTTTTATGTCTTCTTAATTTAGCTTGGGTAATTCATAAATACCCTGGAATCTTTCCATTTCTTCTATATTTTCTATCTTATTTGAATACAGATTGTCAAAGTAGATATTTATTATCTTCTGTATTTCTGTAAGATCTGTTGTGCCTTCATCCTTTTCATTCAGAATTGCTTACATTTTTGTCCTTTTTTTATATAAACATGGCTCAGGGCTTGGAGGTTTTTTTCAGGGATTGAAACAGTTCAGACCATGGTTTCCTCTGGGCTAACCAGTAGTTTACATGCTTCTGTATGTTCAAGCCACCCCTCCCACAGAATGACTCAGGCTTCAAGGAGAAAATGTTGCGTACCACCTCCTCCTGGATTGAGGTCTATCTTTGCTCTCACAGTGGGCTTCAATTCTTGCTCCAGATCCTGGCTGGTTCCCAGAGACCTACTGCCCTCCTTGTCTTGCTTGTGTTGCTGCATTTCAATATCTCAGCAACAAATCTCACAGAGGAAGTTTCTCCGCTGTTCACCACTCTGCCATCTTCCTGGAAGTTTCTGCCTCTTTCTTATGAGTTCCCTTACTCGCATTTTGTTCTATTACTTTGGCACAAATTTCCAGAAGTCCTTCAATTATGTGAGTCATAGCATTACATCATTTGTAAAGGCTGATTCCCTCTCTGGGGGTTCTGTAGTTAGCCCTGTAACTATTGATTTTTCATAGCTTCTTAGTAAGACTACAGAATGGGACACAAAGCTTTTTAAGTATACCAGAAGTTTAACATACTTTCACTCAATTCCCCATAGGTGGAGAGTGTAGGGTCTATTTTCTAACCCAGAAAACAGATGTTGTGATGGTTAACAATGTTTCAACTTGACTAGACCAAGTGATGCCAAAATAGCTGACAACTATTTTTAAAATTGTGTCTATGAGAGTGTTCCTAGAAAGTATACCATTTAGATTGATAGACTAAGTAAAGATGATATCTTCAGTAGTGGGGATAGCATTACCCAACATGTTGAGGGGCTGAGTTTTCCACCTCCTTGAGGTGGAACTCTTATGCTCCTGGTTCTCAAGCCCAGAGATGTAGATGGGCAAGTACATCACTAGTTTTTTCAGGTCTTTGGACCCAGATTTAGCTATAGCATTCTACAAGCATTTTTGGTACTCCAGATTTCAGATGCTAGATAACCGAATTTCTCAGCCTCTTTAATCAGGTAAGTCACTCTTATAATGAATTTCACATGAATTGTGTGTTTGTGTGTGTGTGTACACATATGCACACATGCGTGTGCACAAGGTACTTCTAGATGAATATCTCTGAAAACCTAATATAGATATTTAGGCAAATAATGATAGAGTCCATTGGCTCCTTTCCCTTTACCCATATACAATAAAAGCTAAATCCAAAGGAGGCAAAACTAAAAGCCTTTATTGCAATGCTTTTCTTCCCACTATGTGACAAACCAAATTCAGTAGCATGTTAAAAGTTTGACATACAATGACCAAGTGAGATTTACTCTTGGAGTGCAAGGATGGTTAGTTCAACGTATGATAATTATACTATGATCTATAACTATTTCTAGAGGTTCTTTAGAAGGGGAATAGCTTGGTCAAATGGAATTTCTAGTTTTAGTTTGTTTCTGGAGTTAGGGAGATCCCTTTACTCATCTCCATAGTAGTTGTACTAGTTTATATCTGTAACACAACGTATTAACTTGACATTGAAAAGGGATTATTTTTTCCTCATAATCTTGTTAGCCTTTGGTACTGATTTCTTGCTGATAGCCATTCTTTCTCAAATGTGATAAAATCTCATTGTTATTTCAATTTACATTTCTCTAATGGAGTGTTGGACATTTTTTCATGTATTTGCTAGCCATTTTTACTTATTTTTTAAAAAAGACATCTTTGTATTTCCATTGCCAGTTTTTGATTGATACTTTTATTTCGGAACAGTGTTTTTTTTATTTTTCATTTTTCTACATAGCCTAGATATTAAACCTCTGTCAAAGGAATAGCTGGTAAAAAGCTATTCCCAGTGCAACCCATGATGAGAATAAAGATACTAAAGCATATCTGTAGTTTTGGAGAGCGAAAGGGTCCTAAGTCCAGCCATGGTGATGGCCAACCAATACAAAGGTCTTGACTAAGGGCCAAACCCAGATTTTATTCAGTCTTGTAGGAAGAGTGGCTTGAGGATAAATGACTGAGAATGGCAGGAAATAGGTGAGTACTGTGAGCTGGACTAGGTAGGAGGGAATACACAGAGAATAATCTACATTACAATTGAGATATTATTTAATGTCTTGGGGTTGGTGCTTCAGCCCTTATGTGTAACCTCTCAAGCCCCAGGAAGTCATAGCCTGTATGTCAAGGCTCAGTCCCAGCTGATAGTGTGGAGCATTGGGTCTTCATCCCATCTTTACCTGGTTCATATGAAAGAGTAGCAGATGGGGCTTTCTGGGAAATCATGCCTGCTGTCTTCAAAGACTACCACTAGCACCTCAGCTAGACCTATATTCATTGTGTAAAGCCAATTAAAGGGATAAGGAAAAGTCCTAGCCAGCTCTGTACTTATTGATACATGGAAATAGGGTCAGGTACAGCCAAAATGGGAACAATTGCTCTTCTTTCAGGGTGAGTTGCCCAGGTGGTCCTCCACAGATGGTTGTCTTTTCACTTTGCTGATTGTTTCCATTGTTGAAGGTTTTTAGTTTGACACAATCACATTTGTTGATACTTACTAGTTCTTGTGTCATTGAGGTTCTGTTCAGAAAATCCTTGCCTATGACTGTCTTTAAGACTTTTATCCATTTTATCTTTTGGAAGATTAAATATGTGTTTTAACACTTAGATGTTTGATACATTTTGATTTTAATTTATTTTAGGCATGATATTATAATGCTATATGCATACCCACGTTTTAGAAGCATAATTCATACTAACTGAATCATGGAAGCAGCCTGTATGCCCATAAGCAGATGAATGAGTAAAAAGTGGGTCATTTATATGCAATGTGGGGCTGCTATGCCATAAAGAATAAGCTTGAATCATCTGTAAGAAAGTGAATGCATTTTGAGACCATAATTTTAAATGAAATAAATAAAATACATCATTTATAGTAAAAAGATAAAATATAAGTAAAGAGAGAAAGAAAATATAGATAGCAAAAAGATGAAGATAGATCTTTCTCAAATGTGAAGGACATGAAGAGAAGGAAAGATGAAAGATGGAAAGGAAAAAAGAAAATAACAAGGGGGCCAGGGAGATGGCTCAGTGGAATACGTGCTTCCCTGGCAAGTGCAAGGGTCTAAGTTCAATTCCGAGTTCTGCCAAAAAATAGAAAGAATTAGATGTGTTGTATGTATCTAATTACATATATATCACCACAAGGAATAGAATCATTGTGTACTACAAACATGTGCTAATAAAAAATAAAACAAAGAAAATTAAAAATACATAAAATTATCTAATATTGACAAAATAAAAGAAAAATGATGTTATTTCTCAATTGATTTATAAAAAAAGTGAAACAATTGTGGTAATTGATACATTGTTTCAACTTGAGATGTCAGAAGCTTGACTGGATGGGCTCCAAGAAGTTCTGGACCTGATTGGTCCCACCCTGGGGCGCAAAGTCCCTGGCCCAGAGTGACTCAGCACAATAGATTATATAAAGGAGGTGAGGAAGGCTTCTCCACCCCCTCACTTCCTTGGAGAAGTCCTGGTCTTCATTGTGCCACTCTGCAGCTGTGCCAGAGGGAAGAGAGAGGCTTGATGGGCTCTGCAGCCATTGCTCCTCCCCTACTCTTCATTGTTTTCTGCTGTCATGAACTGCTGCCATTTGCCTTGGACTGAAACCTCCACAAACTGTGAGCAAAATAAGCCTTTCCTTCCTTAATTTTGGGTGTCGGTATTTCACCCAGCAACAAGTTAAAAAGTACATTGACTCAACCTGACTGGGGCATGATTGGTTCTGCCCTAGGGCTTGACAGGCCTGCCCCAGAGTGAAACAGCACAAAGTCTGTACTCAGCGCAAAGAGACCAGATAAAGGGGCTGAGTCAATGTTCTACTTCCTCAGAGGAACTTCAGTTCTCATTTGGCTTGGACTTCATTGCCTGGCTTGCAGGGCAGACTCTTTGGCCTCAGTCTTGAATCCTTCAGCTTCTGTCACAGACTCTTCAGCCTTCTGTCGTGGACCCATTGGCCGAGTAATAGAGACTTGCATGGAGCACTGCAGTGAGCTTTAGACCTTGGGACTGAATCATTCAGTCTCCGGTGCACAGATGCCCTCTGCACACTTCCTCATCTGACTCTGCAGCTGGTTGATGTAAGCCAATCTCGTAATTCCTTATACATTTGTATATCTTATGTTAATATCTATAGCTTATATCAGTTCTCCAAGTGAAATCCTGACAATATAACAATTGACAAAATTGAACCCATTTTCATAATTAAAAAAAAATATTGTGAGTAGTAACTATCTCAACATCTTAAAAGTCTACACTAAAAATTATAGTAAACATCGTACCATAGGGTGATGCTGTCATAAAGGCAGATATAGACATTAATGGAATAGAATAGAGAACTTAGAAGTGTATGTAATCAAGTGTACACACGATTACTTTCAGAAAAGATATCCATACCATTTTAATGGGGAAATAGGATCCTTCAAAGGATGCTCAGACATCTTCATGTCCACATGCAAAAGATTGAAGTTCAACCCTTAACAAGCGTCATACATAAAAATTAACTTGAAATGAATCAAGAACCTACATTTAAGAGTTAAAACTATCAGAGTCATAGAAGATAATATTGGATTTGGAAATCATTTCTCAAATGTGCCACAAAAAGTACTAGAAACAAAAACATAGGAAACTGTGTTTTATAAAATTTTGAAATATTTTGCATTATAAACAATATCCACAGATGTTATGGTTTAGGTCTAGAATGTCCTTCAAAAGCCTCTTGTGTTTAGAGGTTGAGCTTTAGAAGGTGATCAGGTCTGGTAGACAAGGGGATTAATCCACTGAAGAATTTAGAGGTAAATATGTTGTTGGTAAGTGGGTTCTGGAGGAGGATGGTTACAGGGTGCATAAGATGGAAGGGTGTACTGTGTCTCCCTCCCTGGTTCGTCCTCTTACCTTCTGCTTTCTGACCACCTAACATAGCCAACTTTTCACTCACCCGGCCTTTTTGCCATCCATTCCTTCATTAGAGCCAGCTGCAATACTCTGGGGACTGACTCCTCCAAAACTCTTAAGGCAAAATAAATCTCTCCTCTTTTAAATTGTAGGTATGGGGTATTTGGTCATAACAATGGCATACATAAAGCAGAAGGGTAAAAGCAAGCCTCTGCTGGCCAGGGTGGTGCATGCTTGTAATCTCAGTATCCTGAGAGGCAGAGTCATAAGCATCACAAAATCAAGATCAGGCTAGACAACTTAGCAAGAGCCAAACTAAAACATAAAATGGGAAAATGGAAGGGTAGAGGCTAGCAACAGTATAAGGGACCTGGAAATGAGACAATGGGAAAACAATTTATTAAAGAGAAAAAGTAAGTAGAGCTCTAATAATTAATAAAGAACTTTAGGAACATTATGAATCATAGAAAAACAATTGCAGCAAAGAAAGAAAACCCTGGAATGCTAATCCCAGCTCCCCATAGGAGATCCTCTCTCTGAAAATGAAAGGTAAACTGGAAGAGATTTGACAGTTCCACAGAGAAACAAACTGGCAGTGCTAGCCCCAGGACTAGCCTGTGGTTGTTTTAAGCTTCAAATATACTGTGTTGTTTTAAAATGACACATTTTTCATTGCAAGCTAGAGTTGAAGAAGAACCTCACCGCAGGATCCACCATAGCTGGGATATAATCAGAAGCCACTTGGGGAAGGGGTTTATTGTTTAAGAGGGAGCTACTCTGGAAATCACAAGACACAGAACAACTACACTTAAAGGTTTCTGGAATCACCTTAGCACAGTGACTGGATGGGAAATTGCCACAAAAGACAATGTCTCAGTTACTCTTCTGAGAGTGAGACAAAAATACCTAGCATGAAAAAAGGAAGGAAGGAAAGGTTCATTTAGTTCACAGTTAGTGAATGTTTCAGTCCATACTCAGCTGGCCTCAAGGCATAGGGGCACACAGCAGAGAGCAACCTTTCATGGTGGCAAAAGGTAAGAGAGCAAAGGGACAGGCAACAGCAGGCAGCTAGCTATCCCTTCTCCCCTCCTTACATTGCAATGCAAATTACCCAGAGTGGGGTAATTTGCACTCATACCTGGGTATAGTGCCAGAGTGTAGCACTCATACCTCCAATCCCAGAATTGGATCATGAATCATTCACAAACTCCAGAAGCCACCCTATGACTGCATGAAGCTTTGGGAAGACAACTAGACACAAACCATAACAGAGGTGAAAGAAGGGGTAGCATGGTGGTCCACCTTCCATGAAAAGAGGCCATTCCTGTCATATGCTTTCTCAGGGTTCTAGGTATAAAAGTGTCAACATTAAATCCAGAGAACTACTTGATTCCCATCACTGCCTCTTTTAGAGAAGAAGTGAATGGTCTCTGTTTTTATGTCCTTCCAATACAATTGGGGATAGGCCCTGGCTTGCATAGTTGCCACACCCTAGGGCACATGAGCAGAGGGGCCTCTGAAATACTGAGGACACCTCATTAGTTCACATCCAATAAAACTATCCAGACACAGCAGTAACTAGGATTGCTCAGGAGGTACAAACACTAAGAGACTGTGAGTGAAGACAGACATTGCACCATTGACTGACCACCCCTAGCAAGAAAGATGGGGCAGGGAGGACTCAGGATTCACATAGCAAAAAGTGTTCAGGACAACAAAATAGGCCTTAGTTGTGACTCTTTCACTATCCTTCACCTATTTGTTCCCAGGAGACAAACTCATAACCCAAACACATGTAAGAACTTTTTGGGCTTGTTTCTCTTTTCTTTCTTCTCTGGGTCTCTTTTGTTTTATTTTCTTTCTTCTTTTTTTCCTGTCACTTGCTCTTTATTTTTATTCCATTTTCTTGTTTCCCTTTTCTTTTTCTTGCCTTTTTCTATTGCTTTTTCCTAAATCTATTTGTATCTATGAACATACACATAAAAAAATAAATGGCTCCCAAATAGATAACCTAATGATGGATCTAAAGGCCCTAGAAAAACAAGAACAACCCAAATATGAAACACAGAGAGGAAAATTTATAAAGATCAAATATAAATTAATAAATCTCAGCCTAAAAATATAATGTGCATTATTAATGAATCAAAGAGTTGATTCATTCAAAAGGTAAAGAGATAAGGGAGATTGGAAGGGGAATGTGTGAAAGCTCAAGATGTGATCTGAATGTACCACTGGTCCTTGACGGCTGTATTACCTATGTATTACAAATATATACTAATACCAGAAAAAACTATAAAACTTAAAAATTAATTAATTGACCAAAACTAACACAATAGAAAGGCTAAAGATCTAGCTCAGTGATAAAGCATTTATTTTACACATTTTATTTTATTTTATTTTATTTTATTTTGGTGGTTCTAGGGACTGAACTCAAGACCTTGTGCTTCCCAGGCAAGCATTTATTCCACTGAGCTCTCTCCCTAGCTCTGTCTTACACATATGAGGTTTTGGATTCCATCCCTAGTACAACACACACACACACACACACACACAAAGAGAGAAGGAGAGAGGGAAAGAAAGCAAGCAACAGAATAGAAAAAGATCATTGCTCTTCATATATCTGGTAGAAATTAATATAAAAAAGTTGTAAAACTCAACAATAAAAGAAGAATTCAATTAAAAAATAATCAGAAGACTTGAATAAATGTTTGACCAAATGTATAAAATGACCAATACATACATATGCTCCATGACCCAAAATACCAGTTAGGAGGGATCATAAATCACCTCATACTTAATATGAGGAATCCAAAAATCAACCAAATAATAAAACAGAAATAAAAAGTATTGGTAAGGATGAAAGGGAACTGAGGTGTGTTGGTGAATGTCAGTACAAAGAGGCAGCCCGCCGTTTCAGGGAGCTTGCTGACGCTGATGCAGGGACGGGTCCTCGGGTGCAGAAGCCTCCATCCTGCTCTGCTGCGCGGGCTCCTCTAATTCCACTGTTCCTTTTATTTTATTTTTAATATTTTATTCATTTTAATGAGGAAAAAAGATAAAATAGCAATGAAACAGTTTCAAAACAGGTTAGTAGGACAGTTACAATAATTAGTACATTGCATATTGTTATCTTCATAGTAGTTATTCAGAGGACAAAATGAAGATGTGATATCTTGTCTAACACTATTAGTACAAACTTCTCACTGAACTAAGAGAAAGTAGCTGTATATCTATCCTATCATCTATCTATGTCTATCCATCTATCTGTCTGTCTGTCTATCTATCTGATTTCTAAATATCTGTGTAAAAAATGTGTAATTGTTTTTTAACATTGTATGGCTTGGGAGATGGCTTGCCTGACAAGTGCAAGGGTCTGAGTTCAATCCCCACTTCAGCCCCCCCCAAAGAAAAACATTGTTTCTTTTACGTTTTCTTAGGCATATCTGTCCTCTGAGACCTACTAATAGGGCTGGGCAGTATCTCCGCCGGGGCCTAGGTGTTAACAGTAGCAACAGAGGCAGCTGATTTTCCGAATACAAGTGCTACTACAGGCGTCAGAAAGCCCACACAGAGTTTAGAGAAAATGGCAGATGATATTGAAGTTGAAGCAATGCTTGAGGACCCTTACAAGAAGGATGAGAACAAGTTGAGCTGCACTAACAGCCATGAAGAATGTAGCAAAAGAGGAAAAAAAGCAAGAGCAGCAGTCCAAGTCATGAATGAAAAAGAAGCAGAAGTAAGGAAAGAAAGCATAAGAGATAGAGAAAGAAAAAGAAAAAGCCAGGAATGGAAGTGGAGTAGAAGTAAAAAAAGGAGACGGAGCTGCTCAAGAAATAGAGATCATAGATTCCGAGGCTGCTACAGAAGTCCCTGTTCCAAACCAAAATTTCACAGTGCCATCTGAGGAAAGATTGAGTTGCCTCATAGCATCAAATTAAGCAGACAACCTTCTAGAAGCAAAAGTCCATTCCCGAAGACAAGAGCCCTGTGAAGGAACCTATTGATTATCTAACTCCAGAGCAAAGAGATGTAACAACAGTTTTCAGCATGCAGCTGGTAGTAAGAATTTGACCAAGAAATTTGGAAGAGTTTTTCTCTAGAACAGGAAAGGTTCAAGATGTGAGGATGATTTCTGACAGAAATTAAAGATGTCCCAAAGGGAATTGCTTATGTGGAGCTTGTTGATGTTAGTTCAGTGCCTCCAGCAATTGGATTAACTGGCCAATGAGTTTTAGGAGTGCCAACCCTTGTACAAGCATCATGGGCAGAAAAAAAGCAGCTGCAGCAGTGGTAAACAATTTGCAAAAGAGAAGTGCTGGACCTATGACACTTGTATATTAATATTAATAACATATTAATTATATTACACATTAATATAACTGAAGATATGCTTCAAGGGACATTTGGGCCTTTTGGAATGATTGAAAGTATCCAGCTCATGATGGATAGTAAAACAAGTCAATCTAAGGGATATAAATTCATTGTATTTTGTGACTCAAGAATGTGCCAAGAAGGCTTTGAACAGCTTAATGGCTTTGAACTAGCGGAAAGGCCCATGAAAGTTGGTCATTTGGCAAGAAAAGGAGATTTCGAAATTGTATTTCTTTTCTTTTCTTTTTTCTTTTTTGCAGAACTGTGGATTGAACTCAGGCCCATGAGCTTGCCAGGGAAGCATTTATTCCACTAAGTCATCCTTCCCGTCCCTCAAAATTATATTTCTTGATGGTAACTTTTCAATTAATATATCTGTAAAACATTTCTTTGCAAATATTATGTGTTCTGGTGTGTCTTAAGATTGCAAACAAAATGATCCTTGCTTTTCCTGAAGATGTTTAGTAACAGCCTGATAAACTAAGCAGTCTGAGGAAGAAATAGGAAATGCAGAAATAGGTTTTGTCTGGTTGCATATAATATTTGCTCTTTTTAAGTTCTGTAAGCTCTGAAATACATATTTTGGGTTACTTCAGTGTGTTTGACAAGACAGCTTGATATTTTGATCAAAGGACTTTCATATTGCAGCAAATCTTTGTAAGAACCACTCAAATAAAATTCTCTTAAAAAAGGAAAAAAAAAGAAAGAAAGAAAGAAAGAAAAGGAATTGAAACTCTTGTAAACTGTTAATAAGAACATAGAATTTTATGGTATTATGGAAAAAAGAATGGCAATACCTAAAATATTAAAAATAGAATTAGCATGCATACTTAACATATGTATAGTGAGCTTCATATTCTTATAGAAATACCTGGAGTAATTAGATTATCAGAGAAAAGTTCTACTTAACTGAGTGTTTTGGAGGATCTAGTCTAAGATTTGGGGATACGTTGGTTTGGGGTGCTTGGGGGATGTTAGGTGGCAATAGTGGGAGTGGGTGGTATAGCAAACTGCTCACCTTCTGGCTGAGAAGCAAAAAAAGAAAAAGGAAGAGAACACATGCTTAGTACATAAAAGAACTCTCATTAATTCCCACTGTCTAAACTTCCATCTCTTCTCAATAGACTTAGGGTCTAAGTCTTTAACATATGGATGGATGCTTAGGGGGACATTTATCCAAATCACAGCATCATATGAAATTGTATTTCTCAATATACTCAAAGTAACTAAAAAAATACTCTCAAAAAGTTGTGTACTCATGGGCATAGCAGAATCATACACAACAGATAAAGCATGGAAGTATCCCAAATGTTTATCTACAAATGAATGGATACATAAAATGTAGAAGATAGATGAAATATTATTTAGCCTTAAAAAGGAAGAGAATTCTGATATGCTGCACAACATCATTGAACCTTCAGGTCATTAAGTGCCTGTCAAGTTGGTCTTCTAAGTGTCAACCATTTCTGATGTCTTATCAGTTAGTGTACTATCTTTAAATAAATTAAAACAAAAAATACAAGGAAAAAAATTAAGATTTCCTAAAAGCAAGTGTCAATATTCAATTATTTCCTCAACCTTGCATAACTATATCTGTTAATCTGAGCAACAGATTTGCTGACAAAAATAGATGGTATAACAACCGTCGTTAATTATTCCTGTTTCGAAAATCTGTAAAGTATGCATTGCTGTATGTTACCCTGTTTCTGTCTTTTTAATCTATTTGTTTTTGCTTCTGATTTTATTCTTCAAAATTAAATTAATTTTTTAAAACGTGAGGTGGTAAATTAGGTGAACCAGTATTGCACTTAGGGACAAAGAAACACAGATTAGAAACAGGTGGATGGGACCACCAATTCTCTGTTTAAATGTATTTTTATGTTATCTTTGTTTTTATTTTCCTTTCCTTTCCTTTGACCTTTTCTTTTTTCTTTATTTTCCTTTTTGTTCTATTCCTACCCCCCAAACCCAGAGACCATGTGCAGATAATCCCTTGAATGCACCTTCATTCATTCTTTACTATCCTCTTCTCTAGTTACCCAAAACTTATACAATTATCCTTTGTCTTCCAGCCTTGTTTGTATTTCATTTCCAGTTATTATTCTCTTTACTTGAAGAGGAAGTACAGCTTAAGAAATATATATGTATATCAGATAGCTTAGATAATTGTACTACTAATTTCTATTTGTTTATTGAAAAGAACCTTTAGTGCTTATATTGTTTAATCAGTTTTTCATGCCTATATTTCATAATCTTGGCAACTACTTTGAAACTAACAATATAATAACCATTGTTAATGTCTTACCATGTTTTGGAATCCTGTATTGTTTTTATTATTTGTCATTCTCTTTAAAATAAAAACCAGAGTTAAGTATCATTTCACATCAGTCAAAACAGCTAAATAATAGTGAAAATGCTGACAAAGACATGAAAAACTGGATTTAACTGCTGGGGGTAGTCAGACTAACAAAATACTTTGGCAATGTCCTATAAAAATAAACCTATGATTTACTAATTATACTCTTGAACATTTATTCCAAAGTAATGGAAATTTATGTTCATCCAAAGCAAATGTTCACAGTAGCTGTATTCATAGCAGCCAGGAAACTGGATGTGTGGATGGTTAGATGTAACCACAATGCTTACATGGAATACTACTGATATCCAAAACAACTTACATAATTCCTCATGGAATGAGAGTGAGTGGAAAGAAAAGACAGTTCTGAAGTGTTGTGCGCTGTGTGATACTACTTACATAACATTTTCAAATGAGTATGCTTTAGAAATGGAGAAAAGTTTAGTGGTTGCCGAGGGTTGAGGGCAGCGAGGAGGGGGTGGAAAGTGGATGAGGCAACAGTCCTCAGTGGTGACAAAGTTTACTCAGACCCGGTCAGCTTCCAATCCTGAGTGCTGTTAGGTCCCTGAAGAATCTTGTGCATCTGTAAGGTTCTGATTGCTGTCAAAAAGATAAATGGTGCCTGGGGATCAGCGCCTCCAGAGCAGAAAGGAGGTTACATGTTTGTTGCTCATTACACCATAATTGAAAAGTCCCTCACACTCCTACACGCCCAAGGAGCTGTGAACAAAAACTCATTTAACTGCTCCTGTAGGCAATTTGCATCTAATAATCATTGGCATCTGGAAGGCAAGAGCTATGAATTAAAAAAATAAATAAAACCTCTGCCCGATTATATCATAAGTACTACAAGAATTTCTTAACCCAAGCAAATTCTTCAGGCTGTGCTAAAAGCCAAGCCAAGGAGAAACAGCTTTCTGGCTGTTCATGCTCTCTTTTAGTGTTATTTGTGAACTCCAGGCATTTTCTGGTTCATTATACAGATAAGCAAATTTATTTTCTCTGTCAGTCTAAGTTGTGTTTCCCTATCCACTGTTGTCACCACTCAGATCCTGCATGTAGGATGCTGATAAGGATCCAATAAAAGCTTTCTGAAAAGCCACATACTACTTGGCCATGCTTTCACTGTGATTACAGAATCTCAGCTATTATGTTTTGTGACAAATCCTCATGCAGTCATGGGGTGGGCTTCTAGAGTTTGTAATTAATTCATGACCCAATGCTGGGATTATGGATGTGAGTGCTGCTGAGATTATGGGTGTGAATGCTACACCCACCTCCTGGTCAGTGGATAGCATGAATGCAATATAAGGAAAGAGGAGGGACTTGCAAGGATTATCCAAGCCCAGGTAGTGAGACAGGAGGATAGTTACAGGAGGAGCCAACCTGGCCAGCTCTTTCCTCTCTATTAACGGCCTCAAACCAAAGGTCATTAATAGAGACTTCTGTTCCCAGGTGTGAGGGCATGGTGGGGACTATGCTGAGAAGTCTGGATAGTGCCAGAAAGCTGGCTACATGCTAGAGGATGGGACAGTCAATTGTGAACCTCATCTTAAAAGTGATGAAGGAAGGCTGGGAATGCAGACAGCTAGACAGGAAGAGAGCTTGGCATAAATTATACCATGGAAAGCTTTTTAAATTCTGATAAAAGCTAAGGGCAAATTTGAAAATCAGAATTACCCTTCAGAGTTAATGTACTTTACACTCCAATTCAATTTTATAATTAGTCTTGAGATTTAGAGTTAGTATTGATCATATCCTCAGGAAAATTCAAGTTTAAGGTTAAAAGTTAAGTGGCACAGAAAATATTGAGATCTTACAGAAAAAGAAAAGGAACATTCCTATAATCCCAGAAATTGGGAGGTTAAGGTAGGGATTATTGCAGGTGTGAGCCCAGTCTGGACTATTGATCAACTAATTGAGATTCTGTCTCAAAATAAATAAAATTTTTAAAACAAGATGGAGATATAACCCAGTGCAAATGCACTGGCTGGGTTTGATTCCAATACCACCATAAAAGTACCAAAACAAAAGGAATATTCTCAAAATATTAACAAATAGTAATCAAATAAATACCAAAAAAAAAAAACTCAGATAAAAAAGGCAAAAATCAAAGAAGGTAAAATTTCATAGAAGAGAAAAATAATTTTAACCAGTTCTTGTTCATCTTTTTCCTCCCCCTTACACTGAGGGATAAATCACACCCAGTTACTCTCAGGTGAGGGAGAGCTGATGTCAGACCTGAGGGAGGTACACCCCTGAGGCAGGCTGTTAGAGTCCCATTTCAGTGGCCAAAATGTCACTGAGGAACTAAAAAGTAACTTCAACCTGCATTCTTTTTCTGAAATTTCAATTTGATTGTGTAGTTATTGTAAAACGGTGAAACTTTTTAAGGAAAATAAATGGCAAGCACCTCAAATGTTAGTTGCACAAATGTAAGATAATTAGGCAGATTTGTTTGAACTTTCAATCATTCCTCCAATTGATAAACACATGAAGGAACTGTTTTGAACACTAAGTACATGCTTGGCAAGTGCCAGGAGGTAGTGTTGAATTATAAGTGTATGAGGAAAACAAGACATAAAGAAGTTAAGAATAAGCGCTTGCCTGGCATGCGCAGGGTCCGGAGTTCAGTCCCCAGTACTGCAAATAAAGAAGAGTCATGGCTGATGTTGGAATATTAGGATGCACCAAAGCATCTGATTCTGAGCTCTGCTGGGCTCTGGGGCAGCCCTTTAACCTCTGTCCATCACTTTTTGGGGTTTAACGATAGCTTTGGTTCATTAACACCACCAACACACTGCCTGGCTTTCTGAGGTTTACAGCTGAGTGCATAACTACGACAACTAAACACACAATTTAGAAGAGAGTGACAAGCTCTGTGGTGAAGAAAACACAGGATGATTTTGAAATACATAGAAGTGGCTCCTAACAGAAATCATTGCCTTTAGACACTGTTTAACTCAAAAGCTCTGAGACCTTCTGATAAGAACAAATCTATAGGACTGAGAATTGCATCAGGAAGAACCTGTTGAAACCACAGGCCTTTGCAGAAGCAGCTTTGTCCATTATTAGATATTGCACTTGTATAGTAAAGAATTAACCTCACCCAAATACATGTCTGACATTTGTTCTCCTCTTGTGGAAAGTGGCATTTCAGCCCTTGCATTGTCTCATCTGATAAAAAGTCTTTGCTTGCTTGGATGCCTTGGGCCACACTAGATAGGTAACAGTGTGATTTAGGTGGATGTGTATGGCATCTGAGCCACAAGGCATCAGCTCAGGCTTTGGAGGGACTGGAGCTTAAGAGTAGCCTTGTGGGCAGTCACCCAAGTGACCAAGTCCAGTCATAACTCTTGTCATGGAGGTTCAAGGCATGGGCAGTACTCCATGAACATTGTTACAAACTTCTGCCAAACATGTTAGTTAGTTCCCTCATTGTTTGGCCACAATACCACACAACCACACTTTGAAGGAATAAATGTTTATTTGGGTTCATGGGTTGTAGAGGTTCAGTCCATAGTTGGCTGGCATCTAGAAAGGGAAGCATGGGAAAGAAAGCTTGTTCATGGCACGGCAGATAGAAAGCAGAGAAAAAGGAGTGGGAGCAAAACACTTCTAGGCTTCACCCCAGTGACTCACTCCTCCAACCTGGCTTCACTTCCTGTCATCTAGAGATCCTTCCCGGTGTGATTTCCTCTATACCCTTCTGGAGTTATTTCTTTATTTCTGTTGCTATCATTTCAAAAATTGCAAAGGGTGCTTGCTTAGGTAAGCGCAAGGACCAGTGTTCATTCCTTGGTTCCCCCAGCTGCGCCGGCCCCGCCTTCGGGTGCGCTGAGCCGGCGATGCAATCCGGGCGCGGTGGCGCGCACCTGTAATCCCAGCACATGGAAGGCAAAAATTAGGATCGCTATGAATGTGGGCTGCATGCATAGTGAGACCCTGCACCAAAAAAAAAAAAAATAGAAAAAGACAAACCGCCCCCCCCCAAAAAAAATTGCAGTGGTATGAATTTCAAGTTTTTCTATATCAGTATCTCTTGGACTTGTCCTGGGTGGGCTAGAGGTCTGAGGTTACTTTTTGCTTTTTCATCATTTTCTATTTCAAAAAAGTTTTATTTTTGCTTTTTTTTATGATCCTTGTGAGTTTTGGTAGTAGGTAGCTATGTCACTAGTATGAGGGCCTCTCTATTAAGTCTTTTCTTTAAGGATATCTTTTGCATGCAAAAGATTCTTGTTTGTTCTGTCCTAAATGCTACCTTCCCAATTGAGAGGGGGATTTCAGTATCTGCTTGGCTCAGTTCCCAGCCTTTTGCTGTAGGGCTTTGTTGAGGTTACTATACTGGAATATCCCAATATTGTTATACAAGGGAGAACAATTGATTAAATGTATATGCTATCCTAGCCACAGTTGTACAATTAGTAACAATGATAGCATTAGGCATAATCCAGAAACTGATACACTATGGAAACTTTTAGTTCATTCTTTAGACCAGAAGAGCAAAGTCTATAGTTACAAAACAGAACCAAGAATAAATTAGGAATTTGTATGCAGTGTTTTCCCTTCTTAGCACAGATTTATCCTGGGTTCCTTTGGATAAGCTGGTTGCTGAATCCTGGTCATATCCCTCACTGGCTGTGACTTGTGGTCTAGGGCGATGGTTCAGGCCCCATTTTCCTTCAGACTGATGTTCCTATGATGGTGGAGAGGTAAGACAGGGAGTTTCTCCCATGGTATGCAGCTTGCTGAGGTTTCCAAGATGGTGGAGAGGTGATGGGGAGGGATTCTCTCTTCCTGAGGGACTCACGGAGGTTTCCTGGATGGAAAACATGCGATGGGTGGGGTTTCTCTCCTCCCAAGGCTCACCCAGGATTCCACGATGGCAGATAAATGATGGGGCAACATGATTCTTACAAGAATTAAAGATTTTAGGGGCTGCAGAGATAGCTCAATAGAATAAATGCTTGCCTAGCAAGCGTAAGGCCCTGATTTCAATCCCCAATTCCACCAAAAAGAAAAAAAAAAAAAAAGATTCTAAGCGCTTAACACATGTAGTTCTTATTTTACTATCATTAATCCATTGTGTAGTTAGCTATGATAGTGGAAGCTCAAACATACTGGTGTATTTTTACACCAAATAACATCATACTCTTTGTTTTATCTAATTCCTCTTGTATTGATTCATAAATTACTGCTTTATGATATTAAGTAGTTATGTGTGTAAATGTTAATATAGTTTCAAAACATTAAATTACTGCCTAATTATTCTTTAAAATTTTTTTAAATATATTTAATGCATGGGGGCCCGGAGAGATAGCTCAGTAAAATAAGTGCTTTCCTGGCAAGCTCAGGGTCCTGAGTTCAATCCCTGGTCCCAAATATAAAAAATAAAATAAAATAATATATATTTAATACAGGGCCTCACTACCAAAATTCGACTCATAGTGATCCGTTCTGTTTTTCAGCCTCCCAGGTGCTGGGATTACAGGCACCCACCACCACAGCCATGCTCATTCACTGGTTCAATGCACCCTAGGGGCAGGGCCAGCGCTGCAGGCCGGGACCACACGCTCCCCGCCCCCACTTGGTCTGGCTATGCAGGCACTTTAACCTGCTGAGCTATCTGGCTGGCCCTTAATTATTCTTAATAAAATTACATTTTATATATAATTTTTGTTTTGTTTAAACACATACATTAATTGGTTAGTTGTTGAATGATTGATTGAATTTCTAATACCTTAATTCACTAATGACTAGAAACAGATTTTTTATTACAATTTTCTTTTATTTTGAGGAGTAGAAACATAAGAAAAACAAAAACAAATACAGAAATAGTAACACAAAAATCCATATGTAACAGATTTTTCAAAACAAGAATAGCTGATTCACAATGATTGATATTTTATCTATTTTTATTGTCAAATCTGTTGCTCAGATTAATAGATATAGTTATGCAAGATTGCACATGATTCAATATCACTCCATGCTTTCAAGAAATCTTAAATTTTTGTTCTTGTCTCTCTTTTTCTTTTATTACCTTTTTCTAAAAAATTATTTTAAAGAGAGTATAGTAATAATTGATATGGCATTAGAAGCAGTACACATCTAGAAGACCAAGATGACAGGCATTTAAAGCATGGTTTTGTATTACACATTGCTGTCCTCAGTGTAGTTGTTTACTTCACAGATAGCAGCATATAGAATTAGTTAAAGTTAAGATTCTGCACATTAACTGCTATTTTCAAAAAATTGATGGAAATTCTTAGACAATTACCCCAGCCTTCTTGTATATATATTTGCATGCCTTTGCCCTATCTTTTTGCCTACCTTTGTGTCTATCTTTTCTCCTTTTTCACCATTTTGGTGTTTAATCCTTAAAGTTCAATTTCTTTTTGTTTTACTATATCTGTTATATATTCAGGTTTTATTTCATCTTTTGGGCTCTTACACTAGGGAGAGAATATGATATTTATTCATGTGGGTCAGGTTTATTTCACTTATGAGTATAGCCTCGAGTTGCATCCATTTACCTATGAAGCCTTCAATTTTGTCTGTCTTTATAGCTCAGTAATACTCCATTGTATAAAAATATCACACCTTTTCATCCATTCCTCAGGTGATGAGCATTTTGGTTGTTTCCAAGGTTCAGCCATGACAAAGTGTACTGCCATAAACATAGATGCACAAATATCACTATGGTATGAAGTTTTCAGTTCCTTTGGGAAAATTCCCAGAAAGGGAATACCTGGGTTGAATGGGATTTCCAGTTAGAAACAGATTTTAACAAGAACCCATAAAAATCATGTAACAAAAATGCGTATAAAAAATAGAACAAATTGGGGAGAATAGTGCAAAGTTAATACACTGAAAAATAACTTCTAAACTTCCAGAGGATTTTACCGTTTTTTTTTTTTTTTTTTTTTTTACTCTCCTCTCTTGAAAACAATTTCTTTTCAGTATTTACTACATTTTTAAGAGAGGATTGGAGTTTTTCCTTCACTGGCATGATTTCTACAAGCCCTTTCACACACATTTTCCCTTTTCCCAATATGGACTCCGGACTATTTGGCATGCTGCCGTGCGTGCCTGGCAGACCCCCAGTTCCCACTTTCAAGTCTTTGCTGAATTAGCATGCAGGTGCAGGAAGGATATTTGAGACACTTTCATCAATAGCCTTGAGTCCACTGATCCAATTTTTAGTGAGTTGAATCTAGGATGGAGATTTTGTTTGTTTATTTGGGTATTTTTTTCCCCTTGGTTTTTGTTTTATTTTGTTTTGGGTACTAGGGGTCAAATTCAAGGTCTTCTGCTTGCCAGGTACTGACCTATCTCCCTGGCCCTGGAACAATTTTTGATATCACTTATAAAACTGTTTATTAAGATGTGGTGGTTCTTAGCTTTGATTTTGGTTATAGTGTCTAAGTAGCATGTGAAAGATCATATAAGTAGATCTGTATCGTACATCTTACTAATTCCTACTCTCTTCTCAGCCTCTCTCTATCCTTTAGCCTCAGCCCATTGTCTCTGGGTTCCATCTCATTCATGAATTGTGCATTATTCTTCCTCCTATCCCTGAGCTCCAGGCTGTTTCTTACAAATTCATCCAATCCTTGACTCTCACTTCTATCTATAAGACTCAGTCTTTCTCCTCCCTTACAGCTAGCAGGAGAGGGGAGGAGAAAAGGCTTGCCTGCTCCTTCAGAGATGCTCACTGAACACTGAACATTCCTTTTACCTTCCACTGAACTGTGGGTTCCATCTTACTATCCCCACTGTAGTTGCATGAGAGCTGAAATGACCTTTTTCGTGCAAACAGGACATTCAGTACCACTACAACTTTACCTGTCTTACAGCTATTTTGACAACACTACATTTTGTGTTGTTTTCTGAAATTTTTACATTATTTTCCTAGTGATTAAACCATTGGCCTATTAAAGACTTGGCATATGTGTAATGCTGTTAGGAGGTAGTGAAAATATTATCAACAATCCCGTCAACCAAGAAAAGGCCTTTTTCATATTTTTATATTATGCCTTCCAGAATGCTCTGCATTTCTTTTATTGACCTACCTCAGATTAAAGTGAATTTAATTTTGTGCTTCAATTTTTTTCATTTGTTAATCATTGTGTCATTTAGTTGGCTAGGATTTCACTTGAAAGAAGTGTCCTATATAAGCAAGATGGGAAGACATTGCTTCCGTTGTCACAGTCTGGAGGAGAAAAATGGAAGTCTGTATTTTGGGGTGCTTGAGATAGCAACCAGCCTTCACAATCCAGACAAATTGTAAGAACTATGTCCAAGGGAAATGACTGTGAATGTAGAGAATTCAAAGGAAGAGTAAGAAAAAGTCAGTGGTGTCAACCCTATGACACATGTGCCTCTGCCAGCTGTTATCACTGAAAGCCTTTGAAGATTTTTGTCACTGAAGTAAGTCCTGACCCTTGATAATTTAGTGCCAGATCCCTTTATCACTGATGGTCATCCTTTCAGAGTTTCCAGTGACACAAACATCCCACTGTGGCATGTATGCCACCAAGTTCACCACCACTGCTTTAGAGGCTCTTGAGCCAAAAAGCACACAGGCTAAGTTGGGAGGAATGATGACCAGTAATATTCTTAACATGAGCAGTATTCAAAGGTCTCATTCACAAGACCCAGGTATCTGCATGAAGTAGTCTGAGCCTAAGAAGAAACAGATGTCAGCAGACTCTTGGACCACCAGATATGAATTCATTCTAAAGTTAATTTTCTGGGGCTGGTGAGATAGCTCAGCAGACTCAAGGACTTGTTTAGGAAAACTTAGACAAGCTCAGGGACAGTGGTTTGATCCCCAGCATCACATGCCATGCCAGCTGAGCAGGCCACAGAGTCCAGGCATAGGGGTGTATACTTGTAATCCCAGCACTGAGGAGGTTGAAAACAGGAGGATCACTATGAATCTGAGCTGCATAGTGAGACCCCGTAACAGCCAAATACATTTAAAACAAAACAAAACAAAACAAAAAAAAAAAAAAAAAAAAAAAAGTTAATTTTCTGAGAGAAAAAGCATCTTACACCATTAGGTATATCTGCTCTGGCAGCAAAACTGTACTGATCAGATTTCTCATTTTCACATAAATTATAGGGAAATAATATTCTCATGCTAGAAAATGAACAGTACAAGGACTATTTCAGCACAGTGGAGTAGAGGGCTCATTGGTGTCTCCAGCACTAGATGCCTGCAGGCTACCATGAAGGGAATGCAACCACAAACAGGGGTAGGCCCAGAACGAAAGAGGGCGTCTTTTGGAAGTTTCCCAAAGTACTAGTAGGAGTGAGGTAATCCTTCTGCAGCATAGTATTCTTTAAGGGATTTGGCCTCTACTCTGTTCAGATATGAGAGCCCTGTCTAGCTATTTAATAGCCTCTATCTCCAATTGAGAAAAGGACTTGGGTATAAAAAAGAATTTAATAAGGGCAAAATGATAATGAATATGGTCTGTTTCTTTCAGTAATATTTTAAAGAAACAAAATAATCAACAGAAGTAAGTATTTCTAAAAATGCAGTATTAATATAAATTCTCTGGGGCTGACTAGATAGCTCAGTGGACTAAAGAGCCTGCTTAGGCAGGCTCAGCAGCAGGGGTTTCATGCATGCTGTACCAGCCATGCCCACAGGGCATGCTGAGATGGTGACTGAGACTGGGTGTGGTGGCATGAACCTGTAATCCCAGCACTTGGGAGGCGAAAACAAGAGGATCACTATGAGTTCAATCTGTGTAGTGAAACCCTGTAGATCCTGTATGAAATACATAAATATATACATTCTATATATTATTAACTGAAACACTTGGCCCACTCAAGCCAAGATACACTGTATAATGTATAGTGTATGTGTGTCATATAAAAATTAGGCAGCTCCAAGTCTGTATGTGTAAAGCTTTGCAACTTAAATTACAAAGTGTTAAACATTCTGTTTATTTAAATTACTAAGGAATGTGAGTAATAAATATTTTTCTCCACTCCTGGCTCCAACATGAATCTGACTCTTGTCCATCCTGTGATTCTTCAAAAATTTCGCTTCCATTTCTATGCTAATCTATTCTTGAGCTTCAAATTAATAACTTGATGACTTTGAAAATATAAAAGTAGAATCTTATACTCTTAGGATCATGAACTAGGAATAAGTGTAAAATAGCACATACCTCCTGACCAT
>PVKA01012496.1:0-57645 GCA_004027165.1 Ctenomys sociabilis
ACTACAGAATAATGTACAGGACTACAAGATAAACCCTGAGAAGACTTCAATGACCACATAGGAAATATAAAGTACATGTGTTGGTATATAAGTTTGGATCTACCTAGGTCTTAACCATCCAGCAGAAAAGCATAAATGTATAAAAATGAAGTATACATCGTGAGCCCATAATATTAAGCTGAGCTGTAAATGGCTATGGCCGAAAATTTCTTTGAATAACTCCCTATGGTTGTAGAATGCTGGACTGTGTTGGATTGTGGTGTCGAGTTCCAGCACCTAAGTCAGTTGAATGTCAATGGAGTGCCCACTTATGACGGGTGTAGACAGAGGAAGGGGTGTACAATGAAAAAATCATGATGTGTGTGTATAGACAGTACAGTTGGGATAGATAAAGCTGTGCTTCTACATAATTCTATGAGAGGCAAGATCTGCACTAATGGTGGTTGGACAGGATATTATGTCAGCTTCTAGTACTACGGTCATCCACTAGGTAAATAATTATTGAATTTTTGATATAATTCAGGTATAAAAATAAGATATGAAAGCAGCTATACACTTAATTCTCTTATAAGAGATATCTGCTAAAATAATATCTGTAAATATAATATCATGTATGCACCTTGTATAATACCAAAACGTTATGAAAACAGTTTCCAATGTATTAATTCATCGAATCTGTATTGTTAAGCTGTCTTAAAACTGTCTGATTGACCTTTGTATTTCAATAAAATAAAAATAAATAAAAAAAACATTACTATATCATACATCTGCATATGTAAGGTTTTAAGAATCATACAACTAACCTGTAAAGATAGATGTTGAGAATATTATTTGAGAAGTCAAGCATTATTATTTCACCATCCTAAAGTTTAAGATGGCATTAATATTTTATGTAACTGATTCCAAATTCGTGAATGACTTTGCTAATTTCTCATAATAAGCAAGCATTAACTTTACAATACAGTAACTTGATTGAAAAGTATCTTTATTAATATGTTTATTTTTTATATTTTTGAAGCAGTATTTTCTGATGTAATTTTAACAACATCAACAATTTCACATTACAAAAGGATTTATGTTGATGTACAGATATTTACCCACAGAATACACATGGGTCTTCTTCCACCAAAGTTTGTCTTAACAGACACCTTGGAAAAGTTTTCATATTCCATCAAACAAAAGAAAAAAATATGATTTTCTCAAGCAAAAGGGTCAAGATGAATACCATATGCAGTCCACAGTGGAAGCAATGTAAATGCAGAGTAATATAGCATTATGTGTATCAGTCCTTTATGTTTCTGGCTATCTCTGCTTTCACTTCCTTTCTGCAACCCCATGGATTGAAAGTTGGGCTCTGGCACTGAGCTATATCCATTGCCCTTTTTAACTTTTTTTTCTTATTGCCAGAAAAAGTCTCACTAAGTATCACACAGTGTGTTTAAATTTGTGATCCTCCTACTTCAGCATCACAGAGTGCTGGAATTATAGGTATCCATCTCCATATCTGGGTAGAGAATACATGTTTTCATCAAATGTATGACATGTGATAAACGAAGTACTATTTCTGAAGTCAGTTCATATTTTCTATATTAGTTAGCTCTTATAGTTCAACATTGTAGGCCATTATTAATTTAATATATTTACCTTAACACTATATTCTTTGATATTCAGGGATATTCCTTCATAATAATTATTCAAAATATATTTCTCAAGATTCTGACATTCTTTAATACTATAATCATTTTTAACATGTGCTTTTCACAAGTGCCACTGGATACTAAGCAGAAGAGAAAATAGTTCCTGCCTAACAAAATCCCACCTTTGGGGAAAGACAAGCATTTCTCTTTTCAGAGACTTAAGGACTTCATCAGAAAGCAATTTCTCCTTTTTATATATAATATGATTTGTCAGTGAGGGATGACTGCAAAATCACTACTCCGAAAACACATCCAAAAGTTAAATGTCTGCACCTGGAAGGAAGTCCTTTGGCATAGCCCAGGGCATCTAATCACACCTGCACACACAAACCCATTCACTGATCCCTAAGTAAGTTGGGAATAGAGTTCCTGCATTGGCTGAAGCAGCTGTTGATCTCCAGCATACTTCAGCTTTATTATCACTAAAAAAATGCTTCAAACAATAACCTTAAGCATACTTTCATGTTTTTAAAATGTATTTCATTGTCAGAGTCTCACTATGCAGATGGAACTTGTAGTGATAATTCTGTTTTCAGTCCCCTCTAGTGCTGACATTACAGCTTTGTACCACTAGGCCTGGACTCTGTGGCTGGCTTAGTTTGCCCTGGGGGCAGGGCTGGAGAGACATGTGGTGCCAGGGGATTGAACCATGGTCCTCTGACCTATCTCTCCAGCCCCAACCATGCTTTCTTAATATAAACTGAAGCTGGGATGAACAAGATTACCTGTAGAGATGTAAACAGACCAAACACAGTACCACTCAGGTAAGAGTTTGAAATTTTCTCACAATTTAGGATTTCTTTTAAAGCAGTTGATGTTTCAGTCAAAATGATAATATTTCCATTAGTTTTAGAGTGTAGACTGAAACTACAGGAATAATAGCATTAAGAGCTTCACATATTCACCTAAAAATATCTCTTTCACATAATGATGTGATAATTACAGTCTTTCCTAATTTTTGATAACTTCACTAATATCCTGAGTTTCTCTGCCCAAAAATTTCTTTTTACATTGTTTGTAGAAAACATAACATGAATAATTGAAACAGCAATAGAATAGACAAAACTAAGGTAAGGCAATTCAGGTGCAAAATATAAATTCCTTATATACTGATCATAAAAACTTTAGAAAAAAACTGCTTAAAACTGTTTAAAAAGATATTCAGTATATCCATAGAAGGATATACAAATAGCCAAATAAACATCAAACAACAAATACACCTGTAGAACCATTACTAAACTTAGAACCAAATGAGGGCAATCATGTAGTGGAAAACAAGTGATAAATTGGTAAAGAGATTCACATTTCAGTTATGATAATCAAAACTCTAGATTTTATTTCATTGGTAAGATCAGAGGTATTTACCACATTATAAAAATAATTTAAAATAACATTTGAATAAGTAGTGACTCATAAGTCAATAATGAAAGTATGATGAGAGATGGAGTGAAAGGGAGGGAGGTATGGAAAGGGAATGGAAAAAATTGAGGAATATATACAAATATAGGCTTTGCAAATGAGAATGAAAGGAGCATAGAGGGATAGGAGGGGTAGAAAATGAAAAATATAGTTAACATGTATTACATACACATAACAACCTGCCATAATAAACACAATCCTCATACAATTAAACATATTCTAAAAACTAAAGAAAAATATAAATGGGTAACAAAAATTACAGGATAAGAACAAGTGTGGCCACCATCCTCCTCAATCCAGCTCACACCCGCCCAGCCCCAGAGACCTCCTGAGACAGCGAGACTCATGCCAGCAGCCTACTGGATCCTGCCCACGCCGCCCAGCCAGAGACTGGCCTAATACAGCGGCTGACTCCAGCGGACTCCTGGATCATGACCCAAGCTCTCCCAGTAAGTGGGAATTTGCATGACTCACCAGGCTTCCCAGATCAGTGAGAGTGTGGTGAGTCTGAGGGAGAGCCATTGGCTTCTGCCGACATGCGCTACCCAGATCCCTGCCCCCAAGCCCTTCAAGAAGGTGACTGGCCTGAAACCTCAGGACCCACTCACCAACACCTCCCCGATCCCCTGCCCTAAAGCCCACTGAGCAAGTGGCAATTTCCCTGACTCTCTGGGCAGCAAAGTTCAGAATGTAGAACTCCAGGCCCCCCGTGCCAGAGAGATATTTCCCAGGAATTCACTATCCCCCCATCCCCCGTGGCCCGGTGAGAGCTCCAGGCCGACCGCGCCACAGAAACATTTCCAGGGGATTACCGGTCCCAACCCACTGCCCCAGACCCAGTGCAGGTCGGCCTGGAGTGAGACCTCCAAGCCTGCCATGCCGGAGGGACACTTCTCAGCAATCCCTGGTCCCATGCCACGGCCCAAAACCAAATGTAACCTGGCCTGTGAGAGCTCCAGGCCTGTTGCACCGGAGGAACCTTTCCCAGCCTTCTCGGGTTCCAGCCTCTAGACCCGGACACAGCACAGGCCGGCTGATACAGTACAGCCAACTCGGTGAATAAGATCATGCACTATGATTTTGTGAGCCCAGAAGACCCACCAAAGCCCAGGCCCACCCACCTAGAGAGCGAACTGCCTGACATAGGAGGGCTGATCCTGGCAATTTTCCGGTTCCTCGCCCCAAAGCCAGCCAAGACAGTGGGAATTTTCATTACTAGCTCTGCATCCCAGATCAGTTTGTGCTCACCTGAACAGGGAACCAACAGAGGGGAACCAAAGGAGCTGCAGCAAAAAAGGAACTGAATGCAACAGCTAGATCTAGGATAGGCATACCTGCATAATGTCCAACTTAATAGACTGGTAACTGAATCTCATAACAAGCTAAGGTTATAGCTGCACCAAAGCTCTACACCAAAGGTCAAAGGTCAGTGCTATACAAAATGACAAAGACAAGGGGAAAAACGCAATCCCAGACCTTGAGTCCACAAATTAGGGCAGAGGACACTAGCTCAGCTGAAATGAATGAATTAACAGATACAGCAGCACAAGAATGGCAGCAGAAAGCTATAGAGGAAATAAAACAAGAAGTAATTCCCCAAATTAAAAAAGAAATATCTCAATACATAGTATCTGAAATAAAGAATGAATTCCAGAAACATTGTGTGGAAAAACTATGCTCAACCAGAGCAAGTGCAGAGGGCACTATTCCAGCACAAATGTATGAATTAACAGCATCTGAAGCAAAGTAAAAAAACAGCAGAAAGATCATGAGGAACTCAAAGCAGAAATAAGTTCTGTAATAAAAAATGAATTCTTTGAAAAAAAATTCTTTGAAGTCATAACCTCTGAAATACAGAAACAAGTCCAGAAATATACAGAGGAAACCAAACTTGGAAGAAACACGGCAGAAAAAGAATTAATAACTACCTCTGAAGAAGACATGGATAAAAAAATTGAGGAGCTCAGAAATATGATGGATTCCTTACATGAGCAATAGAGAAAAGAAATAAAACACATGAAACACAGTCAAAGAGATATAGAAGAACTAAAAATATCAATCACGAGATGTGGTATTTCTATATAATGGAGTATTACTCAGCTATTAAGAATGATAAGCTTGAAGCATTTATACTGAAGTGGATGCCACTTGAACATATACTCAGAAGTGAAATAAACCAGACACACATGTGTAAATATCGTATAGTCCCCCTAGTATAACAAGAAAAAAGCAGAAATACAAAAGGAAACTTACAGCAACAACTAAAATCAATTGAGTCAGATAAGGCAGAGTGAATGGCATATGCTGCAGGATACTAATCAACTTTTCTTCTGGATGGTTAACAACCTAAGTGCACAGATCAAAGTTGGAGAAATTGAAGAGCCACAAGGCCAGCCAACATTTTGGCTCTAGCCTTTCAAGGTCAGCGAAGACTCAGGACATAGGAGAACCTGTAATGCAACATCAAGAAAATCAGTTGAACTCCAAATTTTCTGAACAAGGAGATTATGGAGCCACTGAGGAAAGAGATCGAAGTTCTATAGTATGCCTGGGGAGAGTCACATGGAGAAAAAACGTTCTCTCAAGCTCTCACAGAGAGCAAACTGGTCAAGCATTGGCTGCGACTCATCCACATGGATGACACAGACAAAGGATCTACAGAATAAGGTACAGGACTACAAGATAAACCCTGAGGGGACTTCACTGACCTCATAAGAAACATAAAATACATGTGTTGGTATATAAGTCTTGCTCTATCTAGGTCTTAACCATCCAGCAGAAAAGTATAAAAATGAAGTATACATCATGGGGCCATAATATTAAGCTGAGCTGTAAATGGCTATGGCCGACAACTTCTTCAGATAACTCACTATTGTAGTGGAATGCTGGACTGTGTAGGATTGCGTTGTTGACTTCAAGCACCTAAGTTAGTTGAATGACAATGGAGTGCCTATCTCTGACAGGTGTAGACAAAGGAACGGGTATAGAAAGTAAGAATCATGATGTGTGTCTACAGACAGTACAGTTGGGATAGATAACGCTGTGCTTCTACATAATCCTATGGGAGGCAAGATTTGCACTAATGGTGGTTGGACAGGATATTATGTCTGCTTCGAGTACTATGGCTAACCACTAGGAAAATAACAAGGTAGAAAGTATGAATTATTGAATCTTTGATGTAATTCAGGTATAAAAAAATAAGACATGCAAAAAATAATAATGAAAGTTGTTTGCATAGTAGAACCAAACAAATTCCTGATGAACCTGAATAAAACAAAATTTAAATAAATGCAGTTTAAAACTAATGGGATTATTTCAACATACCCTTCTCTCAAATTGTTCACATTATTACTTAAAATTACTTGCTTTGCAGAGATAAATAAAATATATTTGACTAAAAAAAAAAAAAAAGAACAAGTGTCTTATGGTTATTCCAACTGTACAGAAGCTCAAGTCAAATACAAAGTGCTAAAATAGCACCAATTGTACACTTGCAACATTTCTTGATGTTTGAGCAAGTGTATTGGAAAATTATCTCCTTTTCTTCTCCCATAACAGCTTGCAGATGAGTGGTTATAGCAATTTTATTAATTTTCAAACCTTAAAGCCAGGCGTGGTGGCGCAGGCCTGTAATCCCAGCACTCGGGAGGCTGAGACAGGAGGATTGTTGTGAGTTCGAGATCAGCCTGAGCTACAAAGTGAGTTTAAGGCCAGCCTGAACTACATAGTGAGACCCTGTCTCAAAAAGACAAAAAATTGTCAAACCTTAGAAACAATCAAGATGCCCTTTACTAACAAACAGATAAAAAACTGGTACATCCACGTAATATCACAGAATATTATTCAGTGATAAAAGAAATGAGTTTTCAAGTCATAGTAAAACAATGAATAACCTTAAATAATCATCAGTGAAAAACCCTAATCTGCTTTTTTTGGGGTTCTTTTGTATTTTAGGGAACGTTCTACAGGGTGTTCAGGGTCTTACTACTAAATTGGACTCATAGTGATCTGCCTCTTTACAGCCTCCCAAGAACTAGGGTTACAGGCCCACAGTGATGGCCAATCTCTCTCTCTCTCTCTTTCTCTCTCTCTCTCTCTCTCTCTCTCTCTCTCTCTCTCTCTCTCTCATTCCACTGGGCCATGTCTCTGGCCCCATGCACAATCTCAATTGTTTTGTTAGTATGCCCTGGCGGTGGGGTCAGCACAATAGGCCTGGGAATTGAACCCCTGGCCTCTGGTCTGCTTGTGGGTGCTATAATCTGCTGAGCTATTTGGCTGGCCCTCAAAGTTGAGAAGGAAAAACACTAATCTGAAAAGTTACATGAAACCACTTAGATAGGAGATAGTAAAAGAATACTGGTTCTCAGAGATTTGAGGGCAGGCTAGCGAAAGTTGGTGAATCACAGAACACTGTCAGTGTAGTAATTCCATTCTATTTGAGTTAAATGGTGGGTACATGTCACTATACATTTGTCCCAAACAAAAGAACAATACAACACAAGGAATAAAATTGTACAGTATAACATAGAAGGGGAGGCAGATAACTTGCTTTATGTTCCACTAGAATTTTCTATAAAATAAAGATGCTCTGGAATGATCAAAAGTAATAAAGAAGGTTACTAAATACTTGTTCATGAAAAAGTTCAAGTGGAAGAGATAACAATCATATCTATGCATGTACCAAATACAGGAGAACCCAACTATATAATACAAATATTAACAGATATGAAAAATCTATTAAGCAATAACATGAAATTGTAATGTGGGATCTTAAAAACCCATTGTCATAAACAGATAGATAAACTAGCCAAAAATCAGCAAGAAATATCAGAACTGAACCAAACCAGTGAACAAATGGAGTTAGTAAATGTTTATGCAGTGTTCCAACCAACATCAGAAAACACACTCTTCTCAGCTGCACATGGGCCATTCCCTAAACAAACAATATACTCACCCACAGAACATGTTTAAATAAATGCAAGAAACTGAAATTATTGCATAATCATTGCAATAAAATTGGAAATTAATGGCAAATGAAATTGCAATTACATTAATTTCTGCTCTGATATTTATAATTTCTTCCATCACACATGCTTTTGGTTTTAACTTCTTCATTCTGTAGAATTTTGAGTTTCAACAATAGGTTATTTATTTGGGTTCATTCTGTTTTTCTGATGGAGAAATTCACTGCTATAAATTTTCCTCCTAGGACCGTTTTCCTTGTGTCCCATAAGTTCCAATAGGTGATACTGGCATTGCTGTTCAATTACACAAACTGATTTATTCTTTAATTCCATCTGCAATGTCCTGGTTGTTCAGAAAGTTGCTATTTAATTTCTGTTTGTTCAGGTAGTTTTTGTGATTTTTTCATACTGATTTCCAATTTGTCTGATAATTGAAGGATGATTTCATATTTTAATTTCAACTGCTTTGTATTTCCTTAACGATATTCTATGAGCTAGTATGTGGTCTGTTTTGGAAAAAAAATCCAACATGCATTCAATGTGTTGTTGTTGGGTAGAATAGTCTTGTATTTTTTTTTTTTTTTTTTTTTTTTGGCAGAACTAGAGATTGAACTCAGGCCCATGAGCTTGCCAGGGAAGCATTTATTCTACTGAACTATCTCTCTGGCCCACTCTGTAGTATTTATAAAATCCATTTCTTGAACAGTTTGGTTGAGGTTTGACATTTCTTTGTTAAGTTTTTGTCCAGTTGATCTGTCTGTTTATGACAGTGGGGCATTGAGTTCCTCCATTATAAATGTTCATACAAATTTTTAAAGTGAATTTCTAAAGTGATGTCCTCTCCTTTCTCGCATATTAGGCAAATAAAATCAGATTAATATTGACATGATATTACAGCTGCACTTTATTTGATATGATTAATCAACTGAAAATATATAAATGTATAATGTTGGTGTTAAGGGACAGTTGGGATATTTCTTGTTCTCTACAACTACTTTGAAAACAATATGCAATGTAGCCACCACTATTGAAATACTATAATCTTGATTTTATAGAATATTTCTAAAAGGTTTTTTAAATTTTTTATTCTTTAAAATAAATAAAATATAGGATTTATTTTTTTTCCTTTTTGGCACCAAGGGTCAAACTTGGGACCTTATGCTTGCCAGGCAAGCACTTCTGCCACTGAGCTATGTCCCCAGCCCTGGAAAACTATTTTAAATGCACTAAATTATTAATAAATACAATTGCTAAACTATTTATAGTAATTAACAGCTTATAACATGTCTGGCAAATAACAATGTCTTTTGCTCACCTGTGCAACAAACATTCTGCTGATTCTGCTATAAATTCCATCCTGGACAAAGTATAAATACAGTTCATTGCAGCAGGTCACCTCCACTTGCAAAGGTTTTACTCCTTCAACTAAGTTTATTTGGGCTTTATAAAAGTTGTTCCAATAATAAAGAGAAGAGACAATCAAGACTTTTTAAAATTCAAATTACTGTAACTTTCATTTTATTTCACCATTGGCTTTTTTTAAAGGTTTTTTTTTTTTTTTTTTAATGCACATAGTCTCACAACACAGCTCAGACTTATAGTGATCCTATTGTTTTTAGCCCACCTTGTGCTGGGTTTACAGATGTGTGCCACCACACCTGGACTCTGTCACAGGCTCAGAATGCACAGTGGTGAAGTCATCATGGCATGTGGTGCCAGGGGTTGAATCCTGGCCCTTCTGCTTCCCCAAGGAAGTGCTTAGTCCACTGAGCTATCTTGGCATCCCTTCAAATCTTTTTTTTTTTTTTTTGTCTTTTTGAGACAGGGTCTCACTATGCAGTTCAGGCTGGCCTTACGCTCACTTTGTAGCTCAGGCTGGTCTCGAACTCACAACAATCCTCCTGCCTCAGCCTCCCCAGTGCTGGGATTACAGGCATGTGCCACCACGCCTGGCTCCCTTCAATCTTTTATTTGGCACAAATAAAAGATTATGCTACACAGCCTGGACTCCTAGTGATCTTCCTACTTCAGCCTCACCAGTGCTGGGATTACAACTGTGCATCATCACACACAGTTTCAGTGGCTGACACTGTGACCAGGGTTCTGGGTGCAGCACTGTATGCAGTACTGGGGATCAAAACCTGGTTCTTGGGCTTGCCAGGCAGGCAATTAGAAGACCAAGGTATCTGCCAAGCCCTAAAAACTTTAAAAAGTGCTATGTGAACTCATTGCTACATATTTTACTGCCATTTACTACAAACCTGTAGAAATTATGTGAATTCATGTTATTCCATGGTGCTTGATTAAAGTTTACTATATTTATGATATAATTGTAAGATATTGTTTATAATCCTCAAAAAAGTGTTCTTCCCTTATCACATCCAAAAGGAAACAAAGATAAAAAAAAAAACTTAAAAGTTACTTATATACAATAATATTCATTTTAGGAAGTGATCAGCTAATGGTGACTATGTAGAATCAATTCCTCAAAAGTCAATATTACATTGATGGCTATAACTGATAATACATTGGCTTACGCTGGTCCTGTTATTTTCCTGTTATTTTCCTGTTATTGGTTTCCTACTTTTCTGAAGTACTTTGAGGCACATTTTAACAGACGTATCCAAAGAGACCCTGGAATTTACTTTAGGCACCTTCAAGAAGGAATTAAATCACAGCTGGGTATGCTAGCTCATGACTGTAATCCTAGCACTTGAGAAGCTGAGACAGGAGGATTGCAGTGAATATGAGGCCAGTCTGCACTTCACAGTGATTTCAAGGTCAGCCAGAACTACAAAGTTAGACCTACTCCAAACAAACAAACACCAACCAATCAATTAAAAAAAAAAAAACTAAAAAAGCATACAACTTCAAACCCAGCTTCACAGTGAGATCCTACAAAAAACACTATAGGCCATCTGTGCCAAGGATCAAAAGATGACCTCACTTAAACATTAAGTAGAGATACTAGACAACCAAAAATTTCTTCCATAGATGTATTGCCTCAAACTCACAACCGTGAAGAACAGTAGGATTAGCTAAGGCATCTAAAGACAAAAGCAGATGAACATATAGATTGAAGCAATGATTCACATTAAGTGATTATAGCAAATTGCCTTGCAACAGACAGCTAAAAAACAACAGAAACAGAGCCAAGAGGTAAATACACAGCAGCCAAGACCTGCATTGCTCAAACTCTGAAAGAGAATGTCTTCCAGATCCTCATTTGTAAAGATAGACTACACAGAGAGCACATAAATTACATCAACATGATTAATTCCTCACATGGTAAAGATGAGTAATCTACAGTACACAGAACCTTTCTAAGCAGGATTATGGAAAAATGTGATTATATCTTTGAATTTTTTTCCTAACAACACTGTGATGACCCTGGAACTCAGCATTCTACTGCAGGAGAGGTCAAGAATGTGTTAACTTTATAGTTAAAATATGTTTTCTCTTGCTGCCAAATTGCACAAACTCACAGACTAAGTGAGATGTTCTGTAAGATAAATGAGAATGAGTTAACCTTAAGAGTAGCCCAGCATCAATTTTATGTGAATTAGCCACCTTCTGCATTTCATGAGAAGAAAGATTAAACATGGATTTCACACTAGGTGAACTGCCCCACCTACTGATACAAATGAAAACAGAAAAATATTCATCACCACATTTTGACAACTTGTGATTTGTTTTGAGACATAAAATTTTACCAAGATTTCTAGCCAGACCATAATATAGTCTTCCTATACAAAGTTAATTGTACTACCTGACATAATCATTTAACTTCTCACAAAAAGGCCGAGTTAACATAAGACTCTCCTAGTAATACAATTATTAAAACAGAATTTTCTCAGAACTAAAGAAAGCATACCTGAATTGATCGATATAAAGTTTTGGTTTACATATAAAAATTAAATCAATTTGAGTACAACTATTAATTTTCATTTACAAATACCATCTTCCCTTAACTGCTAGGCAAAGTTGCTTTTTAAAAGAGATTTTGAAGACATATTTGTTTGAATCAAAGAAGATGTATGCCATCACATACAGAAAACATGTACATAGTTATACATATCAACCTGACTCTTTAGCCATAAATCATAAAATAGAAAAATCAAATGAGAAGTAGTGTGTTTTATATAAGTCTGCACAGCAGATGATAATTGTTCCTAAAATGCTTCTTCAATGAATGTCAGAAGACAGGTCACTTAAAGAAAAAAGAATGCACACAGATAGGAAAGACATGAAATTTACTCAATTCAGTCATTGTTTATTGTGCATCTATGGAAATCAAAATCAAATATTCTAGAAAAAAAACATCATTTGATTTATACAAGGTGTGGCATTTACACAATAACAAATGCCACATCACAAACTTTGTGCTTTCAAAAAATAACGTTTCATAGGGATGCTTATTGTGTCACATACTGCAATTAGCATTATAGACTATTATAAGCTAATTATGGCATATCTTGATGAAACAAAAAACGATGCGCAGCCCAGTTTATTTTTGTTTTACCTTTCATTTTTAGATGAGCAAACATGTCATTTATTCCACTTTTTGCAGAAATGTTTTTAATGTCAAAATGATCACATTTTCAATGACCCTAAATTAATCATCTCATTTGAAAAATAAAATCAGTTACATTGTGGACAAATTTCTCCAATAGACTGAAAATTCCATCTAAAATTTGGATGTATTTCTAGCTCATACTCAAGGCTCAAGTCTATATACTAATAAATTAGAATAACAGTATCAACAAAACAATGGCACTCAAATATTTACTATGGAAAGGGTTACTTCTATTCTAAATATGAGCATGCTTTTAATAACCCTCCTGAATGCCATAATTAATGGTAATACTATTATTCTTATTTTATAGATGAAGAAATTCAAATGCTATGAGGTTAGGAAACTTGCCTAGTATTATACAGTTAGTAAGTGATAAAACAGGTGTACAAACCAAGCACTCTAAATACAGAGTTTACTACCTTTAAGTACCTCTCTGGGGCTTTAGAATCTCCTACTCACTGTCAATTTGATGATCTTTTGCAAGTAATTTTGAAATGACAAATATTTATAACTAGTTCTCAGAGGAGCAGAAGGTAAGGAATTGATATGGTTCGAGGTGTCAAAAAGTGGTTGCTCAGGATTTATGATGGGATTAGACAATATAATTTTTAAAAGTAGTGTTTCATGAGAAAGAGTAGAACCTTAGTGTGGGAAGAAAGAGGCAAGGGAAAGTACACAGCAAAAGTAATTACCCCAGAAATCCAAAACAAAAATAGAAATGAATTTTATAAAAAATAAAATAAAATCACTCTAAGGAACAAGGGCAAGAAACAAGTTGCTCCATCTTTAAGACTCAACAACCTGATTCTTGGTGGAATTAAACCAAGAAATTTCCCCTGAACTCTTTGTCATTCTCTTTCTCCAAGAAATATTACTTAACCCTTTCTCCCAGAGCTATTATTTAACCTTAAACTCTGATCACCATATCCTAATTTCTACCTTTTCTTCCTTTTGTCATTAACCATGGCTATTTTCCATGCTTGAATACTTTTATGTAATTTCAGTAAACAGGATGCTGAGGAAAGAGGATTGCCAACAGTTTGAAGCCAGCATAGGTTACACAGTGAGTTCACGGCTAACCCAAACTACATAAGACATAAAGACCCCATCTCAAAAAAAAAAAAAATCAAAACAAAACTGTTTCTTAGGAAATAAACAAAAAGCATATAACATATCGTTGTCTTAAATGTAGCTGTTCAGACTATAAAATAAGCATGTAAGATAGATCAAACAATATAAGTACAAACCATTCCCATCAATGAACTAATAGAATTCGGTAGTATAACTATCTTATCTTTCTTGTATGTATATGTGTGTACACTTCTACTTTTCTTCCTTCCCTCATCACAATTGTTATTTGTTTTGGGGCAGTTCTTTCCCTTTCACAATATCTATTGTACATTTCAGATATTTACTCTTTCACCTTCTAACACTATTGAGACAATAAAATGTTTACTTATATGAGTCTGATTTATTTCATTGAGTATGATCTCTAGTTGCATCCATTTATTTATAAAATCCTCCTTTATCTTTGTTTTAATTTTGCTTTTTATCACTACATGTTTGTAATTTTTATCTATGTAGCACAGGGTATACAGCATTTCACTACACAGATTCAACTGGTATTGATCCTCCTGTTTTCAGCCTCCCAAGTGCTGGGATTACTAGGTGTGTGCCACCACACCCAGTCTCAGTCACTGTCTCAGTGCACAGCATGAGCGCATGAGCGGGGCCATCCTGGAATGTGATGCCAAGGATGGAACCAGCTCCCGGACAAAGCAGACTCAGATATCGGGCCAGCTAAATTCAAGATTATCTTATTATAGCTGAGTAATACTCCATTATATAAAACTACAGGGTTTTTTATCCATTCCTTCACTGATGGCTTTTGGGTTGCTTCCAAGATTTAACTATGACAAATTATGATGTTATAAACATGGGTGAAAATGGATGGCTGTGGTGTGATGGTTTTAATTCTAAGAAAAATAACCAGAAGGGGAATAGCTGGGACCCTAGGTATGAGGTGGTCAAAGGTTTATCCAATAGGACTTTGATTCCTAGCTTTTTAATATCTTTTTAATATTCTTAGAAAACTTATCTTTCTACATCTATAGTTTTAGTTGCAGCAAATTTGTCTCTAATTATACATAGCACTGTGTCAAGAAAGCACACATGGGATAAATAGAAATAATATACTTTAAAGCGGCTCTTTGTCACTATCATCAGAGCCATTCTCTGCTTTCTTGAGCATAGGAGACAGGTGAAACTGTGGCCATCTCACCAGTATTGAGTGATGCAACCTCTTTTCCTGTATCCACTGCTGCAAACAGTTTCTTAGCTTTCATTACACTGCTCTGGTTGTTAAAACAGCCACCTAGCTGATGCCCTTAACAAATCTCTCTAAGTCTAGGTTGCATTTCCAACTGCCTGTTCTTTTCCTTAAAAACATTATCTTGCAAGATCCATAAAGATTCTCTAATACTGATGCCATTTAAACTCATATCCAGAATTTTTTTCCAAAGAACCATTTAGACCATTCTCCCATCCTTATTTTCCCTTGCCTCTTTTTAAATGCATTTTTGCTATTCTTCGATGTGCGTTTCCTGATTCACATTGTCTAAGTTGTATGCTGCCAACCAATATGATTTTTTAAAAGCCTCATCTATGTGTTTTTAAAAGTAAACACCTTAAAATTTCTAAATTGTAAGTATTTTGAATACTTAACTGCACATATTTCTTTACTGCGGTGTAGGATTATAGGAAATTTAACATGACCATCTATTATAGCAATAGAACTGCCCTAGTTGACCTTCACCATTAAAATGGAAAGCAGAGATTATTAAACAACTTTATGAACAGTAAATTTAAATCACTTGTTTAAGCCACACAGCAAAGCTCAAGTCCAGAGTTACCTTTGAGCTACTTTTCCTGTTTTCTTTTGCATATACCTCACAGCCAAGTTGGAAGCTCCAGGAAATCTTCTCAGCTTTCTGCCCTCTGACAAGTCTCTCTTTCCTGTTGCTTCTGTTTCCCCGGGGATACTGGAAGCGTTAGGCATCCAGGATAATTCGGTGACACAGAGACAAATATGTTATAGACTCTAATCTCTTTAATGCCCTTACTTGGCCTCCAACAACTGAAGTATGGCAGGCACAATGACAACCACACTAGCTGACAGCTGACAGCAAGGGACAAGACAAAATACCTATAAAAAGCAGACACAAAAATTATTAAATGACAGCAGACCAGGACCACAAGCTTCTCCTGGTATTCTCTGTGCATTTCTCTTGTACTGAAAAAATAAGCTAGAACAAAGCAGCTGTCTACCCCCTTTTCTGTATGACTATTTTCTGCTCAGTGAATACATGAAGGAAAAAGCAGAGCACCACAGTTATTTATTTTAGTCTTTTCAGTTTTCACAGTATTTAGTCCATGACTACCTTTTTATCCTTGTAAAGATGCCCATGTAACAGATCAATACAGGGCTCAGAAACTTAAGATTCCAGGTGGTTTCCTTTAGAGGCTTTTCAAATAACCTTTTCCTTAATGACATCTTACTCCTTCTCCAAGGAGCAAGAGCACATCTTCTCTAAAACACCTGGAGCATGTACATAAGGAGAAATATACCCACTCCCTCATAACATTGGCAGTATAATTTAGCCCCATTTATGGCTCATTTGCCTGGCAAGTGCAGAGGCCTGAGTTCAATCCCTGATTCTGCCAAAAAAAAAAAAAAAAAGAAAGAAAATGAGCAGAAATCAATAATACAATTATCCAAAATATTCTGCATATATATATTTACAGCTCAAAAACTCTGTGATTCCTATTACTAAGGTTCTGGATCCAGTAAGTCGTGTATAAACTTCAAAAGCTATATTCTTTCTGACAGTAGTACATTGCTCAAAGTCCTATATTGCTCATCATTTTCCAATACTAGGTGCAACAGACACTTGACTCTTTCTATAGCCTCAGTTGGTCTATCTCATTTACTATTAATAACATTTGGATAAGGTACTTTTTATTAAATACAGTTTACAGAGTCCTGAGAATTAATGCAGCCAGATAAATTTCTAAGTTACAAAAATAGAAAAACCAAGGTTTAATCTCTACCTATGCACTAAATTTCTTCAGAATTACAGAGCTACCCATGGCACCTTAAAAGTACCTCCAGGTTAGCACATTTCATTATAGTAGAAGGTTATTTATATGCAGTGCCATGCACAAGTCTAGATCATAAAATTTTCAAAGAGAAAGATTTAGTGATATTGAATATTTATATTTGCCATTTCTACTGTAACATATAAGATAGTTTAATGCATGGAATTTACATGGTGACAAAGAATCTAGAATCACACTGGCATGCTTCAATGCTCAGTTCTGTTATTTCCATGAGATAGACAAGTCACTTAACCATCTGGAACTTCAACTATTTTTTTCCTGATCAGGCTCAAGTCATAAAAAATTTGTGAAGGTTAAGTAAGAGAATGCATGCAAAATTCTTAGCATAATGGGCAGCACAGAACAAAGTTGAACTTTAGGAATTAATTTTAGCACTACGGTTGTCTTAGAAAGCCTTCTCTGATCAGGCACACTTAGGAATATCTCCACGTGTTCCTGTAAAATCTTAAGGCACACTGTCATTACACAAGAATGACTGGTGGTTACCTTTTTTAATGTCTATCTCTCAATGCCAAGCAGAGACCAATTTTATAATGTCAATTTTAAAATGTCACAATCAAAAAGATCTTGCATGCATGTATAAATTCTTTATCCTGAAAAACCCTTGCTGAAATACTCTGTATTGTCTTCTCTGTGTGGAAAAAATTTTATTGTTCAGAAAAAAAAAAATTACTTACTGCTTTAGACCTTCTGAACTGTTGCTGACAAAGAGAAACTTACAGTGCAGTATTTTTCACACTTCAACTATGGTTAATTATCACATTACTGCACAATTTATTTGTTCACCTACATATCTATCTCTCTAACTAGATTGGGATCCCTTCCATATCAGCAATCTTATATTATTCATGCAACATATGACTTATACTCAAGAACTGTGTATGGGAATGAATAACAAATAAATGAAATAAGCAAGAACTAATGAATACCTAATACATGTATTATGAGGTAATGAAGCTTTAAGGTACCACCTATAAAGTATTGGACCTACTATAACTATTATGTAGAAAGGTATTTTGATTCATAAAGTTATGTTTATAAAATTATTTTAGTTTAATAGCACAGCAGTAAAGTGTCTATGTTGGTAAAGACAAATTAAGACTTTTATTCTTTTCTTCAGTTTGCAAAGCAAAATGACTTGAAAACTTCACTGTGATCATGAATAAAAATATATGAGACAAACTTTTTTTTTTAGTAAGGTTCTACAGGGTCTCACTATTAAGACTCATAGTGATCTGCCTCTGTTCAGCTTTCCAAGAGCTGGGATTATAGATGCACGTGAAAACACCCAATCTCAATGGATGCCTCAGGGTGCCCCAGGGGCTGGCCTGGGACAGCATGCCAGGGATCTAATCCCCAGCCCCTCCATCTGCCTAAGAATGCGCTTTAATCTGCTGAGCTATTTGGCCAATCATTGGAGAAACTTTAGAAGAGATAAGGCTTTAGATTATTTGTTCCCTGACTACACGTTGTAGTTTATGTACTAAAGAAGTGCATCTGTAGGCCAGGTAAGCTAGTGAAAATCTATAATCACAGCACTCTAGAGATTGAGGTAATAGGATTGTGATGAGTTTGAGGTCATCCTGGGCTACACAGACAGTTCAAGGCCAGCCTAGATTACACAGTGAGATCCTGTCTCATACAGAAGTACATTTGTGTAGAGAAGACCAAATATTAAAAGAAACAAAGCAAAAAGAAAAATATTTAACCACATTAAAGCAGGAAAGCAAGTGTTAATGGGTACTGAACTCAGGACCTTGTGTTTACCAAGCAGATACTTACGATGCTAAGCTATCTCTCTGGCCTTATGGTTTGTATTTGAAGACCAACATAGAAAAGATATAAATGTTATCTTACAATGATACCTAGATTTGCTCATATTGGTCAGTATGACAATGTTCACAAGTACTGCACTAAATTTATTTCATATAAAGTGCTAAATTTCATTTAACTTTTTTAAAATAAAACTACTCATCATTTTGATCTTTTATATTTGGGTGTCTTGGAAGCAAATGAGATTAAATAAAAATCAGAAATGTTAAGAAGAGTTAGATCATAATTCACTTTTGTCCCATCTCATAATATATTAAAAATGATCAACCTGATATAGTGAGTCAAAACAATAAGGAAAGGGTAGGACATGTTAGGTCTTAATTTAACAATGAACAATTAAATTTAAATTTAAATGAGTTAAGGCTTTTAACTGAACTGAGTTTTTGTGTTCATCCTTGTTGCAGTCTGAAGGATTTGTGTATAGGACTCTGATATATATATATATATATATATATATATATATATATATATATATTCATTATAAATTTTCACTTTTTTCATTAAGATCTAAAATAATGAATAAAATTTCTAAATGATGTGCTCAAATACACACACATACAGACACTTATGTGTGTATATCTTAAATACACAAAGTTATAGCAGTGTACAAATGAGTAGTTAGGATTATAGATGCATGGATTAGGTTTAATTGACTGGGTGACAACAGAATATCAGCCAATGATACTAATACACATTTGTGGATCAATGACTTTAATTACCAAGATATTATTTGTTCTTCAGCCTTTTTATTGTTTTTCTAAACTGAGACCTAATTATATCAATGTATTACTCCTTTCTCTGATCTTGGAATATTCATTATGAATTCAACAGAACATCTATACTTCCACAGAAAATTAAACTGAATTATCACTATAACAAAATGCAGAGCACTTAAGTACACTTCCAAACAAGGTAGAAAAATTCAAGACGGTATAATCATCAAAGCCTGAAGATATAGGCTATTCCCATTATTCAGTTAAAAGTAAGAAACAAAGAGAAAGTTCAACACTGATATGAACCTTACTAATAAAAATACTTTGGCTTGTGGTTTTAAAGATATCATAAATGTCCCTACCTTCAGCATTTATCCAGTTTTGTAAAATAAAGGCAAATTTAAAATATATTTGCATGTGCCAAACACTTGTGTACTGAAGAAGTTAGTGAGGAATAGGCTGAACTAAACACCCGCTGTTGTTTTTGACGGGAACAAAACAAATAGACGACCTACATTTTACCTTTGAGAAGTTATAAACGGGGTTGACAACACCAAAGAGAACATTTAAAAGTAACTCAAGGGCATTTACAAGGCAAAATGTACAAGTTAATAGAATATATATTAAGAAAATGAAAGGCTCCACTCAGGCATAGTTAACTCTCCTTAGAATTCTCAAAGCTGATATCAGAAATAATTAGAAGAAGTAAACAAGATTGTAAAAGAGCTAAGTACCATGATTAGATGACTCAAAGGTATCCAATATTTCATTTGGGGAAATAGCATGGAAGAAGTAAATAAGCAGAGTATGAAACTCATACATACGCAGACAGCCAAATTGGCCTATCTGAAACAAGACTACAGTTTACACACACTAAACAATTTTAAAACAATGTGGAGGTCAACAGGTCAAAAAAAATTTCAGGTGACAATAAGAACATGGGATTTTAGTTTCAAGAGAGCTAAAGATATTTTTCACTTAAGTAAATAAAATTTTACAGAAATAATAAAATGGGCATATATTTTTAAGTTTTTAAAAAACTAATGTATATGGAAACACACACAAACATATATCATTAAATTAAGAGATGAATCAACACTATTCATCTAAAAGCTACTGACAGATTAAAGGAATCAAGAAATGCTATCTTTATTACATGAAGACAGGAAATTTCAGTGCTATGTTGTTAGATCTTTGAAAGTGAATAGCATATAAATATTAAATTATACATATTTGATAATGAACAATTTAGAAATACTGCATTTCTATGAATTACCTCTTTTTCAGCTTTCTACTATAATAGTTAAATTCAAACCATGACTCTTTTCATCTTGTGTTCGTCATTAGGCTTCTGTCTCCAATGTTCAGTATAACTTTTATCTTACTGTATTATTTCATAATAGACAATAAAATAAAAGTAATTCCACAATTCATATTTCTGAGCTCATTTTTTCCCTATGAAAACAAAAACAATATATAGGTAACATTTTGTGCACTTGCAACATGGTGCTGATTCTATCATATGTGTTTCATTTTTGTCATCAAAAATAATTAGAAAAACAATATGGGTTTGGCTTCATTCAGTCATAAAAACTATTACTAATACTAAAGAAATCCAGTTAGACAACATGGAAGTAATTAACTGAGTATTAACATGTTTTACTAATATAAAAGGGAAATTACAATTAAAATGAATTAGGTGTCACTATTTCCCCAATACAGATTCTATTCTATCAACTATAACATAAAACACAGGAGTGTAATACAGTGGATTTTAGGTAATATTTTCTCCTTATATGATAAGCACATGGAGTTTATTTACATCTTAGAAAGAGAAAATGTCAAAGGATAAAGCAAATATATATATATATATATATATATATATATATATATATATATATGAATTTCAAGTTTTATTGACATAATGTACAAAAAATTCTTCAAAGCAGAACTAGTTTTACTGACTGGTGAAATATACAACTTAAATCATAGGAAGTAGAAGAAATTAATGAATTTAGATTAGTCCTTAAGGCAAAATCATTTTCTTCCTCTCCAAAGTATTATAATATAACTATGAATATAGCCCTCCACAATGTAATCTGATCAAAACTAAGCCTTAGTGGAGGATGTCATTTGTAAAACAAAGCAGAAATTATACTAATGATAACTGATTATTAGGTATTTAAGAGCTAAGTTTACCATGTCACATTAACATTTGTTATCCACTGAAATATTCAAATGATGAGTGTTAAAAATGTTACACTTAATATAATGAAAATGGTCAAAATCACTGGATGAAGTGAGAATAATCAAAGAAAGTACATAACCCAGAGATTATTAACAAAAATGCAGATGACTATGGAGGTGGAGCAAAATGCAAAGCTAGTTACAGAAAAAGGAATAATAATTCAAGGCTTTTCATACATTCACAACAGTGTTGTAATCCGTATGTCTCTCTTGGTCAGGCAGCTCAAACTACTGGTGGTACAAGCATCACTATCCCTTAGGGAAGCTTGTACCACTGATGGTACAAAGGGAGCTAATCATTTCATTAGTAATTTTACCAATGAACTTAATAAAAAGCCACCTTCTGGTACTACCATGCATGTAGAACTTATAGTTGAAGACAGAGACATATTGAAGACCTATGAAACTCACACAGGTTTGGAAAATAAAGAATGGTTGTTGTCTGAGCTTCATGACTCTATAGTAATTGATAATCAAGAGTCTCATGATTCTTGAATGTCATACAAAGTTTAATGGCATTGAATGTTTCAACAGAGAGCTTAGAAAAAAAGGTTTTGGAGAGTTACAAAATAATATTCAATTTTCTGAAAATCTAATTAAAGGGCCATTAATACCATGAGAATATGTCTAAAGAGGAATATGAAATTATATATACCATCTAAACTTCTCTCAGATGTTGAGACAAATGAATACTGAGGGATATTTTCACAATATTTATATGACTTTTGTGTACTAAAACTGTACCATCTCCAAGAAAAAATTTATAAATTTTTTCATGTTATTTCAATAGGATATATATATGCATGCACCAAGTATGGGAAATATAAATTTATAGAGAAAGTGAATATGATCTTGGTAAGAGACTAACCTAGCAATTCCAAATCAAGTAATTACTGACATAAATAAATAGGTAACCTCTAGATTTCTCGCACTATATTCAAAAGTTGGTAAGTACACTATATTGAACATTAATCCATTCAAACTACTGCGTGTTTTTTTAAGTCATTTTGAAGAGTTACAGTGAAAACACAGTTATTACAAAGAAAGAACAGCAGCTATTATTCAGTTCTTTGCAAAATACATGGTACTCACTAGATGAGAAAGAAGAGTAAACAAGACACCAGCTGTTTTTCTTTATTGTCTTTGTCTTGTGGATTTACTATAGAGGGTGACTTTGTAGGCCAAATTGTGAATATCTAGCCAAGTGCAATGACACATGCCAGTAACTCTAGCTACTTGGGAGCCTGAGGCAGAACTGCAAGCTTGAGGCCAGTATGGGAAACATGGAAAAACCCTGTCTTTAAATAGTATCTGATGTGATACAATAAACAGTAAAAAACAAATTTTGGATGTCTATATTCAAAGAAAAATATAAAAAAATACACAGGCCAACATAAGTACCAAAGCTACAACATGTAATGAATTGAGTATTATTCTTCTTCTATTATTGTTTTGCTATGAAATTTCATTTCATGTTTTTCCTAGAAAAAACAATTATCAGTGCTTTGCAAATACCTGTACAATTCCATCTCATCCAAATATATGACTTGTACCATACATATACGTTACTGAGGATAACATAACTAGAAATTTAAACTAAATACCTGTTATATAAGAATTGTGTCTAGAACCTACAAAAACACTCCAATAAAAGCAATATTTAATGAACCAGTATTGCTTGTTACTAAGAAAAATAGTGACCAAACTCTGGTTTTATGGCTAGTCAACTTCTTAACAAATGTGACAGTATTATCACTGAGAATTCAACCACCTACTTCATTTCTGTCAAATTTTTACAGACAAAAATGCCCTAAAAGAATCCTTGACATTGACTAAACAGCTTAAATACAACAAACACAAATCATTAGGTATTTTTCAACATACACAATAACAATTTTAACCTTTCATCACATCATTTCTTTTTGTTGGGGGGGTAGCTCAGCCCACCCTGAGGGTGGGGCTGACATGGCATGTGGTGCCAGGGATTGAAACTTGGATCCCTGCAGCTGCCTAAGCTTGCCTAACCAGGCACTTTAAGACCACTGAGCTATCTTACCAGCCCATAAGGTCATTTCTTGAGAAAAATGAATAAAGCTTTCACTCTATAAAATTAAGAACATAATTCTTAGTAAATTGTATAAAATTAAAATTAATAAGGTCAACTACATCCAGTTTTTCTTTACCATTATTAAAAACTATTAGAGAAAATAATTTACATCTAATATGATCTTCTTCACGTTTCTGACCTTTGCACTCTATTATGAAACTAGTAGTCTGAGGATGGCCTCTACTGGAGAATGAACTTTCCTAAGAACTATTTTGAATTTCAGAGATAATGCATTATCTGATTATATTGTCTTTAAAAATCAACAGAGAAATAAACACTCTAATAAAATATCTCACTCTATAAAAATCTAAGATATAAGTACAATGGAAACTTTTTCTTTTTTGGGTGAGGCTGGGAATCAAATAGCCCTACTTTTTCCTGAAATAGATTTTCTCTTACATTTTAATCACATTTTCTTCATGCTAGTATTATTTTTTGGCATTTCATTTGCTACTTGTTCATTTCTTTTTAAAAAAAATAATTTTATTTTATTTTATTGAGAGATAAATATCAATGAGACAGTTTCAAAGCTGATGAATAGGACAGTTTCAATAATTAATATATTTACATTGTTATCTTCCTAGTGCTTATCCATAGTAAAAGAAGCAGACAGGATATCCTGTCCAAACACTATTAGTACAAATTTTTCTTCTCATAGAATTAAGCGAAAGTGGCTGCATATCTATCCTAACAATTCTGTATATACAAATATAAAATGGAACTTCCTTTGTATCCCTTTTGTTTAGTCCTGTCAGAGATGGGTATTCTATTGAGATTCAAATATAACAGGTGCTTGAATTCAGCAAAACACTCCAACACAGACCAGAAGTCCACAATATTAGTGAGTTATCCACAGAAGTTGTTGACTAGAGCCTTTTACACCTCAGCATATTAATATGGCTTTACTTTACATACCTCATTTCTATACTTTTCTGCTGGATGATTAAGACCAAGATAAAGCAAGACCCACGTAACAAGAAAGGTAACTTTTGTATCTGATAAGGTTAGTCAAGTCCCCTCAGGCATTATCCTATAACACTGTACTGAACTTTGTAGATCCTTTGTCAGTGTCAGCCATGTAGATGAAACATGGCCATTGCTTGACCAATTTGCTCTCTGTGAAAGCCTGAGAGAAAGTTTTCTCTCCATGTGACTTTCCTTAGGCACACTATACATCATCAATCACATTCCTCTGTGGCTCCATAATCTCCTTGAAAGGAAAATTAGGGGCACAACTAAGATACATGATGCTACACTACAGGTACTCCTATGTCCTGAGTCTTCACTGACCATGAAAGGCTAGGGCCAAAATGTTGGCTGACCTTGCAGCCTTTCCTTTTCTCCAATTTTTGATCTACAAACTCAGTTTCTTAACCCTCCAGAAGAGAAGCTAATTATTAGTTCCACGTTATGCCTAAGATGTTTGATATTTAGACAGATAGTTAGGGTAAACTGAACTGCATATGCTTATTCTTTTCTTTTTCCTTTGGCATTGAGGGACTTAATCTGAGTTGTTTGGTTTTCTTGTGTGTGGGGGGGCTTTACAGTTTTTTAGGTAATTCTATCCATTCTCATGATTTTAAATTGTATGTATATATAGATGAACTCCCATTCTCTCTTTCAAAGACATATATGTATTCTAAATTATGATTTTCAATAACTTCCTATAAGATATAGCTTTTTAACTGTCATTTTCTCAAATTTATTACACCTGGAGGCAGGTAATTTTTCATCTTTTCTATTCTTCCCTATCCCAGATAGTAGCATCAGCATCCACCATGATGCATAGGTGTGATCTATGGGACTTAAATAGTGAAGTTCTACTTCTGTTTTTTCATCTCCCTAGGCTGAACATTGCAAAAAACACTTTAATTTCATTTACTAAATATTTATCTCGCTCCTTATCTTCCTCATTCCTTGATCTTGACTACAAATCATTCCAAATTCCCAATCAGACTGTTATTTAAATGCCACCTAAATGTTTTTCCCTTCAATCCCAAATTTCTGCTGCAAGTGTTCAAACTAAAACTCCATTAAAATGTGCATCTAGATGATAAATCTTCTACCAAGTCACCCCAATTTGCATTTTCAAGTCAGCTCCTTCTTGTTCTTCAGGCCACATTCTGCAACCAGTTTAAGTCTTACTCCCTTATATATGATGATATCATGTCTACCCTTATTCACATAATTTCTTCTGGCCAAAATACCCCCTATTTTTTGAGAAACAATGTCTATATATACTTCATGTCCAGTTCTAATATTTTTATCTGTCATTATTAAGATTATCTTTAATTATTTTTCATTATTATTATATTTTCATCCATCTTCATGCCAGTCTTATATTGTATTAAAACAATTACTATGTGTTAAAGAGAGAACATAACTTTTTGGCTGTGTGCCTTCTTGAGCTTTGTTTTATCATTACCCTTTATCTAGTTACATTCTGGCAGTTCTACTGAGGTTCAATGTCAACCTTCTAATCAAAATAATATCTTCAATAATCTTCCTAGTTTAGTAGGCTTTGACTTATACAAACACTATATACTCATCATATTATCATTTCAGGACAGAAAATAGTCTCGCAGGATATATATCAAGAATATTCTCCTATACTCTACTTGTGGAACACATATCTGTGAATGTTACATTACCACTGAAAAACTCAGGGATTCTGGATATTTATTTAGGGTATGTTTCTCAGTATACATGACCACAAGGATAAGTACACAGCTACTTTAATATAGTTTTTCAAGTTTATGGAGAAAGCATTTTACATAGTGTGATCAAATTAGAATAAACATCCAAAACTTTCCAAATGCTATTTGCCTTAGTCACTTTTGTCTTTATTGGGGAAAAATATCTGGTAACTCTGAAAAGGAGAGGTTTATTTTTGCTCATGTTTAGAAGTTTCTTAGTATTTACATGGTCAGAGACCTGGGGAACGGCTTAAGAAAGCTTCTCAACTAACATCAAAACAGACGCAGAGAATCAAGCAAGGAAATACCCCATTCCAGCTCACATCCACAATGACCCACCTCTTCTGACTGGGCCCCAAATCATAGCATTATACTTAGTTATACTGACTTAATAATTTAATTCTCTTCCAAAAGCCTCACCTATGAATGCATGAAGCTCTTGGAGCACATCTAGATATAAAGCATAACACCATTAAGCTTGCTCAGAATTTACCCCTGGCTTAGCCAACACTTGCTCCATAGTTCTTGTCACCTTCTAAAGCAATTCTGTAAGTTGTCCTTCATGAGTGTCCTTATGAAGTATGATAAAAATCACAATGAACTTTGTTGTTCCCAAGAAGTGTCAGATGGAAAGGTAAAATTGTAAAAACAATAAGGTGTGTCTTTGCCTTATTTACCAGATATGGAACTCTGTGGCTTCTGGCTCTTCCCCAAAGCCAAAGTGACGATGAATAAACATTTTAAATTGATTCACAATATCAAGACAGCGATGATAGTGCAACTAAAGACACATGTTCGAGAGAGATTTCGGAATTACTTTAGAAAGTAGCAAGGAAAATAGGATAGGTGTGTTCAAAAAAGAGTAGTTTTTAAGGGGATTAAATATAAATTGTCTTTAAGGTAATTGTTTAAAATTTAGACATACGCCATGTTTCTGTCATACCTCATCAGAGCAGGATTTTCATTACTTCACTATGCATTCTAGGATTTCTTGATGCTGTCTAAAGCAATATTGTACTTCTGATTTTAATCATGCTAACTGCATTTAAGCTCAAATTCATAACCTGTACTAGCTTGGAGACAGAGAAAAGTTTTTTGTTCATATACACACATACACACTCACACAGACACTGGTTTTTCCAGTCATCCATTATGCAAATGGAGCTTTTGTAATGTACTAACTTCTATACGCAGTACAATGATTTCATAGAAAACTTACACCAACTGATGTGATATTCCTTTATCCCTGATGAACACAACAAAGAAACAAGCTATGCTTTATTGTAAAACTTGATGAAAAGTTAAAAATAGCAAGTGACATTAAGGCAATTAGCAAATTCATAAGTTACATCACAGTGGAAAACTAGGCCACAAAACACAATGCCTTAATTTCAAATCACCATTTTCTTATTTATAATCTATGTTATTCTGGGCAAGTTATGTAATTTCTCCATGCTTTATTTTCCTCATTTGTAAAATGGGAGCAATAATTGTAACCTCAACAGGGTATTCAGAAAATAAAATGAGGGGATCTACCCACTTGCGCCCCCCCTCCTGTCCCTCTCTTGGATAGGAGCTTTCTTCCTCTTAATAAATCTATTCTGCTCATTAAATAAAAGAAAAAGTAAATGGGTAAATGCATGCAGCACATTTATAACAATGTTTGGCTCAGAGTAGTAAATGTTATGTCAATGGACACTAGTATTAACATTTCTTCTCCATTTGTGAGTCTATTTACTCAAACTTGATTTTTTTTAATGGACAACACTATAGTCTTTCATGAAGAAAACAGAATGTATACAAACTATGAATGCTGTGAAAAAGAATGCTGACATATCTTCCAGACATCAATGATATCGATAATAATTAAAGGAAATCTAACATCTTAGGGTACCATTAACTTTCTTCTCAGCAAAGAAATAATCAAGTGCATTTAGTGAAAATAGCAAAGGAAAGGCAAGAGATGAATAAGAGGAAATGGGAGAGCACTCCAGAAGAGGAATAAACGCCAGAAGAGCCATGTGTGGAAGCTACACACAGCATAGTCTGCCTGGGGTGTCAGCAGATTGCATAAGTCAGTCCTCAGTAGGTCCTTCAACTATGTCCTCCAAAAATGTCTCTTATAGAGACAGAAGTACAAAGACTTTTATTAAGCATGACATACATTATTTTTTTTCTATTGCCTAGTACTCCACTTCTCTAGGATCAACTCATATATAAATCCTAGAATAAGGAAGAATCAAAAGCAGGCCAAAATCTAATGTAGCCTATGAAAATGACTGAACTTTAAAGTACAAGTGTAAATAAGTTAAATAAATTCAATGATATACTGATATGTAGCACTTATTCAGAAAAAAATACAAGCAATATGGGTTACCTCCCATATTCTTATCTGGCACTATAAGCATAGAATAACATTTCTATTATGACCCCACTTCTAGCACATGGAAAATCTACTGAAATTATGATAGATTTTCTTTTTTCCTTTTTGCAGTTCCAGGGATTGAACTTAGGACCCTGTACTAGCTTAGTCTACTGAGTTATCTCCCTGGCCCCTATGATTGTTTTTCTACCTCACTAACTGAATTTTTTTTTCTGTATTTTAGGGAATAGAGTACAGGGTGTTCAGGGTTTCACTACTAGATCAGAGTCCTAGTGATCTTCCTGTTTACAGTCTCTCAAGTTCTGAGATTACAGACACATGCCCCCATGCACAATCTCAATTGCTGTCTCAGCACACCGGGACGAGGCTGGCATGACAGGCCTAGGAATCAAATCCCACGCCGCTGTGCCTGCTTGCACGTGCTTTAATCCACTGACCTATTTGGCCAGCCCATTACTGAAACTTTTAATTGAAAAGCAAACACCAAAAACAGAAAGTTGATCCTCTGCCTAAAAGAATTGCTTTTAAATTTTCTTATATCCTGGGTTTGATCTCCAGCACCGCATGCCTGGCCTCTAGACTAGGTGTAGTGGCACATTCCTGTAATCCCAGGGCTGGGGAGGCTGAGACAGGACTACTACAAGTCCAAGCTGCGTAGTGAAACTGTGTCAAACAAATAAATAAATATATATGTATATATATTTTAACTTTTTCTTCTTATATATTTTCCAGCAGAGGCCCAGAATAAAGTAGGAAACTAAGCCATCCGACTGAAAATGAAGATTTTGTGATAATTTTTCTGGGATATAAAGGATAAGAAAATTATGAATAATCACAGTTCCTTTGCCACTTGCTCTCATTTTACAGTATTATATTAAAAGACAAATCATTTATTAAACGTGACAGGCCACTAGATGATATGCAGTTATAATAAAATACTACAAAATATAAACAAAAAAATTTTTGACAGAAATGTGTATTTTATAGATCTGCACTAATGGTGGTTGGACAGGATATTATGTCAGTTTTTAGTACTATGGTCATCCACTCGGGAAATAATTATTGAATTTTTGATATAATTTAGGTATAAAAAAATAAGATAAGTAAGCAACTACACTCTTAATTCACTGATAAGCGATATCTGCTAAAATAATATCTGTAAATATAATATCATGTATGCACCTTGTACAGTACCAAAACGTTATGAAAACGGTTTGCAATGTATTAATTCATCGAATCAGTATGGTTAAGGTGTCTTGAAACTGTCTGATTGACATTTGTATTTTAATAAAATAAAAATAAATGAAAAAAATAAAAATAAAAAAGAAATGTGTATTTTGGCAATTTCACAACAATTACAATACTAAATTTATACTCATCTTCTAGAATAAGGTAATGTATAACCTTTTAAACACTCCTAGATACGAGATGCTATTTCTAGCAGGAAACAGAATTTTGAATATAGTTCTTTAAGATATTTAATAGATTTTAGGTCCCTAAAATGGCTTATGTTCCTTTCTGTATGAGTTCTTTTTCATCATAAAGGGGATTTTAGAAGCATATTTTTTATGTCCTTCAAGCACATAATGTAAAAATCTCTCAGATCAAATATTTAGTTGAAATGAGAATAAAATTCTCACTTCACTATGAGAAATTTGAATTTATAATTGATCCATGCCTAGTATATACTATAACCTCAACCTAGAGTAAATTAAAATAAAAAAGCAAAACCAAGATGAACTATTCATTTCAACAAATGGGTAGACACAGGAAAAAAGGATTATTTTTACAGTGAAATTAAGTGAGGCACAAACCCCTAGACTTAAAACAAGCCCAGATAGCTCAGCAGACTAAAAAGTCTGTTTAGGCAGAGAACAGTGGCCAGGTTTGATCTGCCTTCAGGGAGCGCTGAGCCTGTTATTGAAACTAGGTGCGTGCCTCTAATCCCAGCCATTGGAAGGCTAAAAACAGGAGGATCACTACCAGTCCAATCTATGCGGTGAAACCCTAAACACCCCACAGACCCTGCACCAAATATATATACATAGTTTAACACTAAAGCTGTCCCAGTTATTTCTATTTCTATTAACACTGAACTAATGCAAATTTACTGCTCTTGATACCTTTTTACCTTTGAAAATATTAGTATACCATATCAAAAGATGGTTTGTCTTGTTACATTATTTTAATTCTCTACTTTTTCCATCACCATTACCCTTAGCCTTTCATGATTTTTTTGGATAAAACAATATAATTTTTAGTAGGATGCCTGGCTTATGTGCCAAAACTATGATGGCTAATTGGTCCTTTAACCAATCCATCAATGAAAACTGCTGGGTTTTGCTTCAGAAAATATGTATTTAAATTCTCTGAGTCATATATTTTGATTATTACTTTCCTTCTTTTTCCATCCCCATCACCTTTCCTTCTGTAGTGGTCAATACGTTGTTTCAACTTGGCAGTTCCACACCTTGGGTCAAGGGGGACCGGCCCTGCAGAGCTTGGAGGGGCTCACTCTAGGGCAGGAAGGGCCCACCCCAAAGTGACTCAGCACAAAAAGTATTGAAGAAGGTTTCAGCATTCCACTTCCTCAGATGAACTTAGTCATCACAGTCAGCTTGGACATCATCTCCTGGTTTCCAGGGTAGATTCTTAGGCCTCCGGCTTAGATCCTTCAGCTTCCATTGCAGATTCTTCAGCCTTCCCTTGCAGACCCATGGGCTGACTGATAAGAGACTTGCATAGAACACTGCAGTGAGCTGTAGACCTTGCAACTGAATCCTTCAGTCTCAGATATACAGACACTTTGCATGCTTCCTCATCTGACTCTGTGGCTGACAGGCCTAAGCCAATCTTATAATTTCTTATGCACTTGTATGTCTTGAGTTAGACTTGTTCCTTATATCTGTTCCTCTAATAAAACCCTAATATACCTTCTTTCCCTCTTTTCCTTTTCCTTCCTTCCTTCCTTGCTTCCTCCCTCCCAATCCCGCCCTTCTGTCACTCTATCTGTCCTTCCATCCATCAGTCTGTCCATCCATCCTGAAAAATGAGCCGAAGGCACACACAATAAACTATATTTCCAATACTTCTATTTTACTTTACTTTTGAAACAGGGTCATGATCAATTGCCAAAATTGGGCTAAAATTTGTAATCCTCTTATGTCAGGCTCTGAGAGTGCTATGATTATAACCATGCATATATTTTAAAAATTACTTAACCATTACACAAAATACCCCATCTAAATAGTTCTCTATCGTATTATATTTTATCTTCTTTAGCATATCTGATACCTTTAAATTTTTAATTATATATTTGTCATTATGCATTTGCTGAGAATGTGAATTCTACAAAATAAACTACATAATACCTGCCTAAATCACAGCTATATTGTCTATGGCCTAGACCAGCATCTCACATAAAGTTGATTGTCCACGTACATAGGAAAATTCAATTCATTGAATACTGTTAAAGAAGTCATACTTTTTCTAGAAAAAGACTTTGCTCTATAATTTCTTGAAAATTATTTAAAAAATACTCATTTTTGAGAAATAATAGGTAGGATGTCAAGCAAAAATTCTACCACTAATTATGCAAAACAAATACCTACTAACATGGTAAGCTTATTACATCTATCATCCTAGTATATTTTAATCAACCCTCTCACTTTTTTTACAGTTTACTGTTTTCTTCTCCACTCCCGTTTTTAAACTTTAAACTACAGATCCACCCAAAAGTTGACTGGTTTTCCCAGGATTACCTCCAATGGAATACCCTGAGGTACTGAGCTTTATCCTGGGATACATCTGCAGGACTAATTGACTGATTTTTCTTTTTGTCAGTCTCACAAAATTGCCCAAGATAGGCTTCAACTTGAGATCTTCCTCCCTCAGGGTCCCAAAACTCTTGAATGCTCAGGTTCACTAGATCTTTTTAATCACACTGAGTTTTAGAAAATAATGAGATGATACAGATAAAAATTGATTGGGTGCAGGAAAAAAATAAGTAAAATGTCTATGGAAAATACTGAACATCCTAGTACACAATGGCTCAATTGACATATTATAATATAAATATGTCCAAAAAGTCTTTATAAAAATAATTATTCCGACCCTAAGAAATTCTTGGAGTAAGAAGAAACATTTATTTTGATTCTAAGTAAGTAGGGAATGATGTGTACACAGGTAATTCAGTGAGCAAAATAAGATAAACAATTTCCATTTCTACCTCTAGGAATTCAAAATAACACATTGTGTGGCTTACTGGGGTAAAAAAAGATTCTATGAAAATTGAGCATGGCATATTGTAGAAATTCAATACATATTTCTTAAATAAGCAAATTAGACGAGGACAGCCTCAATGTCAGATACGAACAATTGCAACAATAACACTGTTGTCTCAATTCCAAAGCATATTGGTATCTATTTGGGCCACTAATACTAACACTTATATTGCAGTATACCTCTCCATACTCATGCGTTGATTCAACCAAGATTTGTGAAACTAAACAAATCTGTCACTATGGTGATTATGTACGTGTTAGCATCTGGCAGAAATAAATGAATGTCTGTGGGAAATAGGTAAAGGACTACTCTACATGGCTTATTATCCACAAAGTTTATGAAGTTGTAACTTAATTTTCGATTAAAATTTAATATCTATAGATCTTCAATAAGGGGCGAAATGTGTAATATAGCTCAGGGGCGAAACACTTGCCTGGCAAGCTCAAGGTTGTGAGTTCAATTCCCAGTAAACCCCAGCACCCCAAAAAACTATCTTCAATGACTACTTACTAATGAAGAATAATACTGAATATTTGTTGAGAAATATACTGCCCACCACCATGAAATTCTGAACATCAGCTAGCATATTTATATATTAACTTTAATGAATAGTTCATAACTCTAGCTGGTACTTACTAAAAAGGATTTCATCCAAATATTGACTATTTTGAATGATAAAGTGCTAATATTACACATTTCCTAGTTTTCAACCTCTGTGTGATAAACAAACAGATGAATTCTATAAATTTCAGGGCACATGTCTTTGAGAATAAATGTATTAATGTATTTATTCCTTAAATTATGTCTTATGCAAATATGAATAGTAATATATATTATTTATTCACTGAAAATCTGACCACATCAATACTGAAGGACTGGACCAAGACCAAAAACTTTATTGCTATTGTAAGAATGACTTTATATTTTAAATGATACTCTAATACCATATATCCATAGTAATTCTTATGATCTTAAAGGAATTCAAGAGTAGATACATAATTTCATGTAATGGAAAACTCAGAAGAAAATCATGGTTGGAGAATGGACCAAATTTCCCAAAGGCCCACAGTCTGTTTTGTTTGTTTTTCTCTGTTAAGCTTAAATCCCTAATCATCTGGCCACAGGATGATTTTCCTCATCACTGCTTTTGCTTCCTGCTCTCATGTAAGAGAACATAAATAGGGCTGAGCTAAAGACATCAAGTTGTAAGAAAAAGAAAATGAGAAAAAGATTTAATTGCTTTTACCTTGCACTTAGATCTCCATGATTCCATATATTTGTTTTTCTCTATTAGAAGACCTGTTAGCATATATCATGTATCATATAAAACTAAATTACAAAAGAAAATACCCATTTATAATCAATCACTTGTAACATTCATAATGATCAGTATAAGCCCTTCAAGCAACTTAGTGTGATCTAAATGAAGTGTACTCTAATTAATATAATTTATTGCTAATAATTGTCAATCAGATATTAGACACTACATAAACATGTATAATTATAGTCTGCCCAATACTAAAACTGAAAATGGTATTTTGAAAAAAATGATGAAATTGCAAAAAGTTGATGATAATAATTGCCCTCAGGTCACTGTGTCTCTGAGTGTAGGAGAATATGGATACTACGAGAAACCATATAAAATGAAAACATAATAACAGGACAACGCTTAAAAATTTATATTAAATATTTCCCTTTCACTTCAACTGAACTGAAGTATACCTCTTTAGACACTTTTTTATTTTGAGATAGACAATGTCATAATTTGTGATCCTCCTACATGAGCCTTCAAGAGTGTTGGCATTACAGGAATACACCACCATATCCAGCGAACTATCTCTCTCTTATCAACCTTTCATTGTAATTTATAGTTATATCTTAGAAAATAACTAAACATAAATTATATTATTATTAGACTTTGATCTGGAAAAATATTAAATTTCTATGTTTTTTTTTTTTTTTTATGGTACTGGGGATTGAACTCAGGACCTTGCACTTGCCAGGTGAGTGCTTATTCTACTGAGATATCTTCCCAGCCCCATCTTCTTTTTTCCATATTTTTTTAGGGAAGGGTCTACAGGGTGTTCATGGTCTCACTACTAGATCACACTTGTAGTGATTCTCCTGTTTACAGCCTCCCAAGTGCTGGGATGACAGGTGAACACCACCACACCCAGTCCTTAAATTTCAAAAACACTTTCAAACCTCTTCCATGTTAAACAATTTAAGAGTCTGATATGACAAAGTTTGAGTTACTCTCAGGTACTGCTATTATAGAAAATGACATTATGAAGTTTGTATTTAGTACAGAAAAGGCTGCTTAAAATACTTGACAACTTTGGCTATGCTTGTCATTATATATACCTACTTGTTTCCGGTTGTTTAAATTGATTTGAACATGACACTGATAAAAACAAGTTCATAAATTCAATGCTTACTTCATCATGGGTGCAAACCACTTTTAATCATAAAAATTACTAGTCACAGCAACCATTAGGCACAAAGATGAAAATGATGTGTGTAGAAAGTATTAATGGGCCTGGGAGATATTTCTGCAGCATAAGCACCTGCATGGCAAACACAAAGTCCTGAGTTCAATACACAGTAAAAAAAAGAAAAAAGAAAAAGTTGGGAACATAGCACAGCAATGCAAATGCTTCCTTAGCAATCACAAGGTCCCAAGTTCAATTCCCAGTACAAAAAAATTAATGCTGGAAATCAAATCAGCATCACAACCTATTGATCACAGTAGGTCATGTCATCATTACATAATGATAGTCAATGTTAACAGACCAAATAACTTTACTAGATCACACTACCAAAAAATTGCTTTCATATGGTATGTTACAATTCAACTTGACAAAGAAATGGCTGAGTGTAAGTCTTCATAGAAAGAGTAAAACAATTCTTAAGAAATGCTTTAACTAAATTACATCTTGTCTAAAATACTAAAAAATGGCTAAACCTGGCATGATCATGTATAACTATAATCTCAGCACTTTTAAACATTACAATAGAAAAATTGATGTGTAGAAAATTCAAAGCCAACCTTGACTACATAGTGAGACACAGTCTACAAATGAACAAAAGCTAGACTCATGTCTCAAATCTAGGAAATTTCTTATGATTCTCTTTATACGTATTCAGCTTCTGCCCCAAAAATGGATTATGAAATTATATAATGCCAATTTATATTACTAAAATGATTAATGTCTAACAGAATAACCCAAACATTTTAGAACCACACCTGATCATGCAGATATAGTAACATTTGATAACACAATCAATTATTAAAATCCTTTAGTTATTAGCATCTAGAAGAAAGTGTATGAAATAGAATGAAAATGCTTATGATTAGCAGGCATGTGAACTAATACTCCAAGAATAAACAGTAAGCAAAACCTAGGAGAACAGTGACAGCATCTTTGTTATTCCTGTTAATGGAACAAAAATACTTAATCACACCAAATTTTCTTTTCAAAGAAAACCACAAATTTTCTAATAGCATCACATGTTACAGAGTAGTTATTTTGTTGCCTTCTTAAAAAAAAACACAATTGCATGGAAAGAAACAGCAGTTTTTCTCATACACTGCATGTTTATCAGTCTATTCTTATCACATGAAACCAGACACAGTCAACTCTCATCAGCCATTCTAACTGAGAAAATATTGGCAATGCACAATAGCTACATTTGCCATCTGAATGCATCACATATTTTGCATAGGAACATATAAAATTAATTTAAATAAAAATTATAAACTTTAAACCCATATCAACAGATGGCAAGGGGCATGAAAAAAATAGCAGGAGGAGGCAGGGAACAATAAAACTAGGATTTATATTTTTTGTCCATGACAAGCCAAAGGCAGTTGACATATACATGGCTATCTTAACAAAGTGGGGTCAGCAATTTAAATATTTTGCTATTCTTTCTAGATTACTTTTATATGAAAAGAAATGTTTCAACACACTTGAGATCATTTAGAAGGCAAAATTATTTCATTATTTCTCTTCTTGAATATATTTTTACTGCATCAAATTAATTTAAATGCACTAATATGCAACACCAGCTAGTTAGGGTTGGAGAAGTAAGCAGATATTCAAAGGAGAATTCATATATAATAGCCTACTGCTGTTTTATAGGACAAATAAGGAGACTTGAAGTGATATTTGTAATAGCAGAAACTTAGTGGGCACATTTCCCAGTAAGATGGACAGTGTTTGAAAGAGATGCAACAGTGTTTGAAAACACAGCTCTGTGGATTCAGGGTAATGTTAATGCATTATATATCCAACCCCTTGCTCATGTATTAAACATAACAAAGTCATACACTGGAAAAAAGATGGCTTCTTAAACAAAAGGCATTGGAAAAACCATTAAACAAATAATTTTTGGAAAGCAACCTAGCTTTTGCATGTCAAAACTTTAGAAAAGTAGATTATAAAAGAAAAAAATTTTTAAAACACCCAAATTTAAAAAAAAAAGAAAAACAAACACACCCAAGTGAAGTGAATTACTCATCAGAGGACAATAATTATTTTTAGCAAACAACCCCCAAAAGATACAATTATGCAGAAATTTGGTATTCAATTAGTAAGAAGGATTGGAAAGAGTAAGATACATTCATATAATGTATAGTAATATATCAATCACTGACTGAACTACTAAGTACAGAAGAATTCTGAGTCTTGTCATGGGTGTTACCACACATACTTTACTTCCTTTGGTACTGTCTTAACTGCTTTCCTCATTGCCAAGAGAAAATATCATACACCCAAAGTTAAGGAAGGAAAGTTTTATTGTAGCTCATTGCATAAGTTTCAGTTCACAGTTGCCTGGTTCTAAAGCAGGATGGATGGCACAGCATAGGTACTGCAGGTAAAGGAGCAAAACAGCAAAATAGTAAGTGATAACAGCAGCTCTCTGTCTGTGCCTTATATTCTGTCAAAAATATGTGCACTTAAATTGAACAGAACTCACACCCAGGATGAGCCTCGTAATTATCTACACAACAAACTATGCCAAATCAATCAGTTGAACTAATTTAGTAATCACATAACCTTACTCCCAGGATGACACAATATCAATACCACAGAGTGTATCTCACCATGCTTGAAAATTTCTACCTATGATCAATCATAGCAGGCTTTTAGTTGGATGCATAGACATAGCCATAATATTGCACCTACGGACTATTAAGTCTTATACAAATCTCTTAATGCAAAAGGCTTTTATTCCACCTCTTAGATTTGCCAAATTCCTAATAGTTTTGCCACCATTTAAAAGTCCAAATCCAAAGTGTTTTCTGAGAATCTAAGGCAAATTCTTTTTTTTTTTTTTAATCTTTTTGAGACAGGGTCTCACTATGCAGCTCAGGCTGGCCTTAAGCTCACTTTGTAGCTCAGGCTGGTCTCGAACTCACAACAATCCTCCTGCCTCAGCCTCCCGAGTGCTGGGATTACAGGCATGTGCCACCATGCCCGGCTCAGAATTGTTTTTTGTTTTTGTTTTTTTTTTTAATCTTTTTGAGATACGGTCTCACTATGCAGCTCAGGCTGGTCTCAAACTCACAACAATTCTCCTGCCTCAGAAAAGAAATCAAGATATCTTTTTTTTTTTTTTTTTTTTTTTTTTTTGCAGAACTGGGGATTGAACTCAGGCCCCTGCACTTGCCAGGGAAGCACTTATTCCACTGAGCCATCTCCCCAACCCCAAGGCAAATTCTTAACTGAGAGCTTCTATACCAATAAAAACTTAAAACATACCATTAATTTAAAAGGTATAAAGAGGATGATAGAAAGGAATGGCAATAAAGACCATCAGGAATCTATCAGAGCAAACACAAAGTCCTGTAGCTTAACATTAAGCAGCAAAAGCTGTACCAACATCTCAACTACAAAGGCCTTGGGTGGCTCTGCCACTATGGCACTGCATGTGGTTATAGTTCTGACAGCTTCTCCTTGCAGCTTTCTACAGACTAGCCACATTCCTGGCTTCTTCGCCCTAATGGGGTCTCCAATGCACCTTCACACTCATCACTTTACACACTGTCCTTCAGAGGCACTGTGCCTGACCTCCCAGGCTGTCTTTTGAAGTCTGGGTGGAAGCCCTCTGACTCCATAATGCTAGTATTCTGCATGAACCTAAAACCAGTACCATGTGGAAGACACCAAGGTATTATGCTAGCAAGAGCAGTAGCCAGGCTTCCTTTTATTTCATTTACTACTTTGAATGCAATTCCAAGGACTACATTTTCTACACTGTCACCATTCTGGAACATACTGCTCTGAAGCTTCCTTCTCAGAACAAATTATTTCACCTTTGCAACCTTGAGATCAGAAAGTAGAGTCATACTATTCTAATATTCTCAGGCTATCTTTTCCATTCCCTTATTCCTTATCAGTGATCAAGTTTTTCTCTGCTCTATCTTTGCAGTCCACAACTTTACTGAAGCTTCCTTTCTGGGTACACTTACAACACCATAAATGATGTTGCTTGGCTCTCTGCTATTGATTTTAAACCTACATCTGGTTAAAAGCCCCCAACATTAGCCATGCTACTTCCTCAAAATTAGACTCTCTTGAAATTTCTTCTGCACAATTAATTAGTAAACTGTCTTTAATCTCAGTCTCAGTCAAAGTCTTTCAACATGTGCAAAATGCAAACAGACTTCCTGATAATCACATACCATATGGAATCCAGGAGTCAGTGCAGCTCTTCGTTGCAGCAGAAACCTCCCAAGCCTCATCTTGCCTGGCAGCACTTCTGTTAGCATTTGCGTCTCCTGAGTGCTGACCAGAATCTCTCATCAATTACAACTTAAGACATTCCAAGTCTGCCTCTTCAGCCAGTATCTCAAAATATTTCCAAATGTTATGCAAAAGCTAGTTCCAAAGGTTCCTGGACCACATGGTCAGTTACAGTAAGAACAAGGACTCCACCTCTCTGGCACCAAATACTGCCTTAGTTCTTATTGTTGAGAGAAAATACTCCACACCCAAAGTTAAAGAAGGAAAAATTTATTCTGGCTAATAGTTTGTAGAGATTTCAGTTCACAATTGTCTGGCTCCAAATCAGGGTACCATGGCAGAGAAGAAAGAGTTCATGGCAGGCAGAAGACAGGAGGCAAGAAGGGAATAAGCAACAGCAGCATACCTCTTTTATTTCCATTATAACCTATCCAGGCTACCTACTCGTACCCAGGGTAGGACATACTTCATCCTAGCAGAACATGAATCAGTGAAAACATCACATTTTTAATCTCAGCATCATACACCTTAGATAGAACCACCTCCAAAAAGCCTGAAGTTTGACTGCATGAGCTTTTGGAAGGAAATCAAGATGCAAACTATAACAAGTACTGTGAAACTAATTATAAACAATTGTAATGATTTTTTGTGTTCTTTTGCTTATACTTGTCAAAAGCTGTGGTATATGCTTGGAAAAATAGAGCAAAAATAATGGTAATGTTTCTAACTGCAAGAAATATTAAACAGAGGACATAGATAAGTAAAACACTGTGTTTAATAAGTTAATTGTGGGAAACAAGGTAAGTGACAGCTAATTAGAAACTCAAGTATACTTGTGGTAATTCTGTTCAGAGACCAGTTGTGGATTCTTTTAAAAAGCTCTCTTTTGGAAGCAAAAGCACTCAGTCCAAGTACAGTGTAGGGGTACTAAAGAGGTAAATGATTTTGCAAAACAATAAGGTCATTCAATGGTCTCCTGAGGATAATGAGAAATGCTCTCAATACAGGAGTGTCATGACCAAACAGATAACGGCTGAAGGCAAAGAAACCAATTGGAATTTTTTTATTGAATTCATGCATGAAAGGCATGCCACAGCATTTCTACTTATTGAGAACATAGGATAGAAAATACATGGAATGTTTAAATTAAAAAACTATAATGAAAGACACATTGCCACTAATTCTTCAAATACATGCCATCATTTGAAACACATTTTTTATCCCATAGTTCTTGCCAATGTATCTTTTACTGTAATAAATGTTTTAATTGAAACACCATGTTTTTCAGTTATCTCTTGTATATATCCATTAAGTAGGCAACTCATGAAATGGCTGCAAGTGCACTCCTACTATTCTTCCCAGAATTCATCACTTTTCTGTCCGAGTACATGGGTGTGTGTACATGTACACATGAATGTGATGCCTGTACCCAGTTGCTTGCAGCTAGGGGCATATAACATAAAAATATACTATGACTACCTTATGGACCCCTTCTTAGCTTCTATTGTTTTATGAACTAAACTGCATTTTTATAGTACTCTATGAAAAGCCCCATAACCAAGGAATTGAGGGCAGCTGCTGGCTAATAGCCACCAAAGGAACAGCAGCCTCCAGTTTAATAGCCCTAAACTGAATCTTGCCAATAACCATGTAGCTGAATTTAGAAATAAAACATTCCACAACCAGGCCATAAGGTGAGGCCACAATTCTGACATCATCTCAACTGCAGTCTTGTAAGAAAACTTGAAGAGCAGGACTCACCTGTGGTATGCCAGGATGCTTGATGTTGTGTGCTTTCTGGTGTTTGTTTGTTTTTTGCATACTAAGCAAACTTTTAGTGCCTAAATATATGCTCTTTTCTCTTTTTTTTTTTGCATCAGGGATTGAACATAGTACCTTGTGTTTGAAAGGTGAGCACTTACTGTGGAAAGCTATCCCCCTGGCCATTACATGTCCTTTTCCATCTGCTAAACCAGTGGGTAATTTGTGATGGAGTCATAAGCATGTTATCCATAACAATATATTAATATTCATTTAACATGATAGTCATACAAAAAGTGTTCATCTATTTTTCAAGTAGAATTACATTCTTGGAAGCATGCACTGAAATATATTTTTAATTTTAATTTTGGATTGAGGGTGCAGTTAGAAGATTTATTGGGGACTTAGTAACAAAACATATCAAACAACTCACCTACAAGACATTAAACGGTGCTTTCAATTACTGATATTAATGTTAATACAAATAAACAGTTTAGAATTTAGAAAAACTAAGTAATAATGATATGTAAAAAATCTATCAAGAAAAAGGAGTTACATTTACCTTCACTCAAAAGAAATAATTGATCAATAGAATTGTTTATATATATAATACCTCAAAATTAGATTGGGACTTATTTTAATAAAATATTTCATTAATGAGAGAAACATACTTTTCTTCTTTCTTACATGCATGATATAGTCTAAGACTAGTTTATCTGCTATTACACATTTAGAACAAGGCATAACCCTTTTTAATTTTATATAGTGATGCTTAGAACTTAACACTGCATTTCAACATAATTTTTGTCAATATAACACAAATGTAGTTAGAATAATGATTCTAAATATGAATGAAAATATGTTAGTTGCAACTGCTATTAAAAATACACTATATACATTTCTTTTTACATAGGTCTTGCTCTATCTTGGTCTTAACCATCCAACAGAAAAGTATAAAAACAAATTATAAAAAGTAATGCCATATTCATATGCTGAGCTGTAAAAGGCTCAAGCCAACAACTTCCGGCATTGCCAGTTCTACCAATAACCCACTACTATTATGGACTAGTGGACTATATAGGATTATTTTGATGAATTCATGTACCTACAATATTTAAATGGCAGTGGAATACCTATCTCTGACAAAACAAAAAAGGGATACAAATGAATGACCATTTTGTATCTCTGTATATACAATATAGGATAGATGTACAGCTACTTTCTCTTAATTCAATGTGAAGAAACATTTGTACTAATAGTGTTTGGACAGAATATCGTATCTAGATCTTGTACCATGAATAACCATTACAAAAACAACAATATGCAATGTAGTAATCATTGAAACTGTCCTACTAACCAGTTTGAATCTGTCTCATTGTTATTTGTATTTCAATAAAATTAATAAAAAATAAAAATAAAAATATATACTATACATTTTTCCTAATCTATGTGTTAAGAAATCAATAACGGGAATAGACAATCTAACTCACAGGTCAAGTGGGTAATATTAAAATAACACAATGAATTTATAACATTATGACTCCTAACTTCAAAAGACCTTAAATAAAAATGTATTTCATCACCTTATATCATATATATAAATTATTATTATTAAATAACTAATGATATGAAAATCACATTCCTTCATTCATTGTTGGAGCAGCCAGACCTCAGGACACAACATTGCTTTACCTGTGAGGATTTCAATGCAGAAAATGCCTTAAAAAAATCTTAGTACTACAGCAATTAACTTTGTTCTCTTCTGGGGATAACAAACAACACTGTACTTTGGTTTTAGCTCAAAAGCCCTATCTTCAGTGTCTGGATAATACGATTACAGGTTTCACAAGATACTGAAATATATATGAAACTATACCACTAACTGTATGAAAAATGGTGTAACAAAATCCATAAATTACAAAAGAGCATAAAAGGTATTAAATCCAGTGACACAGCATAAAGAAATAATTAAGGGCAAATGGGTATAAATGCTTTCTTGTCACTTGCTGACTATAGAATTAAAACATTGCTTTATCATAACCTCATTTTCTTCACCAATACAAAATAATAAATGTATCTATGATTAATGTCAGTAATAAATGCAATAAGGATTTAAAATACCATAGCTTTGGGGAAAAATTATATTTTTCATATATCTGCTACTGTTATTAAGAGTGTCATAAACTAATATTATTATTACAGGGATTGTAGGTACTCAATGTAGTGCTGGTATTAACAGCAAAAGTAATAGAATAACTGTACCATCATCAATATGTAAAGAAGAAGCCTGTCTGAAATCTGTTATTTAGAAGGCAAACAGTACTCTATATCAACTTCAAGCTCTACTTGTTGACTTATAATTAAATAGTGACATGTAGCTCTTGTCACCAAAATTCCTTACTTTCTGTTTTATTTATAAGAATTATTTGATGGTGGAAAATGCCAATGAGAAATGTACATGCTATATCTCCACTAGGGTAAAACACTGAAATGAGCTTTGGGAAAGTAACAAAATAATGAGGTTACCAACTGAAATTCAAAGATAGATAGATAGATAGATAGATAGATAGATAGATAGATAGATAGATAGATAGATAGATAGATAGACAGACAGACAGACAGATAGAAAAGAAAGAACTCTTTGCAGGTACAATAAACTGAACACCTATGTTTCACTAATTTACATGTTTTTTTTTTTGTTTTTTTTTTTTTTGGAACTGGGGATTGACCACAGGCCCTTGTGCTTGCCTGGAAAGCACTTAGTCCATTGAGACATCCCCTTGGCCCCTACTTCTTATGTTCATAGTGAATGCTTGTAATCTTAGTATACAGAAGGCTGAGTCAGGAGATTCACTTTAAATTCAAGGTCAGCCTGGACTTCATAGTGAGTTCAAGGCTGGGCTGGAACATAGATGGATACCCTTTCTCAAAAAATGGAATAAATTAATGCAAGAATGAAATAATGAGTGAATGAACTAAAGTTCATACAATAAAAGCTAACTCCCAGAGTGGTGGTATCACGTGTGCCCTTTGGGAAGTGATTAGGTATTGAGGGCTGAGCATTTATAAAAGAAACATCTGAGTGCTGCTTTATAACTTCTTCCATGTGAAGACATAGTAAGAGGCAACCTGTATCACTTCTAGCACCTTACTCTTAGAATTCCTAGCTTCTGTCTCCATGAGAAAAATTTCTGTTGCATATATGCTATTCAGTTTATGCTATTTTATTACGATAACCCAAACTATGACTGGTACATGCACTTTTAAGTTTGTTGTCTGAAAGATTTAAACCAACCTCATTTATTCCCTTATGTATTAAAGCTTGCACTACAGAAGTATGCATGTTTTGGCATTAAGATAACATAATATTTCTTACAACCCTCACTCTATGGACACTTTAGCAATATCTTATAAGGGACTGACATCTCATTACTTTCATGTCACTTTCAAGAGTTTCTATATTATGAAGACTGAGTTAAATTAGATTTTACTACTCTATTTTCATTACTTTGCTAAATACAGAATACTGTATAAAGCAGTCAAAAGAGTGGGTATCTTCAGAAGCAGCCAGTTGATTCTACGGTTGGAAATTGCAATTTCAAACATGATCCTAAAGAAAAACGTCTTTTATACATGTACACTTTCAAACAGATCTACCATTATCTAGAAGCTAAGGGCAATATTTCAAGCATTCAAAAATGACATTTACATGCATGTGAAATATTTATAGCACCTCACTTTCTGTTACCATTAAAGGTAACATGTACTGTAGAGATATTATTAAAACTAAACTTTACTAACCTCATATATTTATTGAAGCTAAAAACTTTATTAACCTTTAATGTTTATTTCTTATAGTTCCTCCAAGAAACATTAAAACCAAAGAAATTGAATATATCCTCCACAAACATGCTATCTTTGTATTTACTGAAGTCTCTAGAGAACCTTAGAAATTCTAATTAGCAGTAACACTTATAAGCTGCATATTATATTTTTATTTCAAATTTAGTTAATATTCCCCATCATGGTTTTAATTCTTACATAATAACATTATTGTCTGTAGGTTACCATAGATTTTTAAGTAAAATTCTGCCATTGTTACTTTAATTTTATTTCTGAAAATATTATCAAATTGTATAACCAACTATAACTAGCAAGCATATACCCATTTTACAAATCCCAACAGTTGCATATGTGATGGATATTCAAAAGTATCAATAAGAAAATGTCATTTGAAAATTAGAAGAGACCCCATATCTGAGGATTATGAAACTGTCCTGATCATAACATCCTGTCTTTCCTTGAGTACTGCTATTTATTCACAATTAATGATCCTTTACCTATCTATAAATTCCTGTCACTTATCTCTGTCCACAAAAGGTCAGTTCTATGCTTAATAATCCAGTTATATCCCTCCCTAATGGTTACAGAATAAAGTCCAATTTCTTCAGTGTATTAGTTCTACCTAAAATTTTAATCCCCAAAAATCTCCAAGTCCCATTGTTGTATATCCTAATCCAACTTTCCTGAGCTTTCAAAAAATGTGTGCTAAATGTGTCCTAAGTTTTCATAAACTTTGACTTCTAACTTAAGAACTCAAACTGTAATTTGAAAGTATTTCTTCCTTAATAAAACGCTAAATCAAGGTTCAACCAATCACAGAGAGCCAAGTGATCAGACCATACCCAAATAAGGCAAATGCTTAGCTATATCCAAGCACCTGATTTCTCTTCTGTGTTTCTATGCTCACGCTAGAAAAGCTGATACTTTACACTACTGGATGAAGTTCTTCAAGTTATTTTAGTTTTGATTACTGCACAATTCATGAATCATTTTTGTTCAAATAAACTCTGCTGTGTTCAATATTTCTAAATCTTTGTTTTTGGCAGAACTGGGGTTTGAACTCAGACCCAGTGCTCGCCAAGCAAGCTATTATTCTACTGAGATCTCTCCCCAGGCCCGGTTATGTTCAATATTTCTAAAGTCTTTTTCTAATACTTTACTAATGATGCTCTCTACTCAGAATCATTTCTTTCATTGTTTTCCAGCTGAAATTCTCTTTAGATATGAATGCTTGGTACAAATAATAAGAACACTAGGATCCCAGTTTCTTACTAAAAATTTACCACTTTAATTTTCTTCTCCCATGCCTGCGAGAAATATTTTCTCTAATATTTACAATAACTTTACTAGTTAGCATGTCAATCTTCCTATCTCTCACAATATTATAAGTTCTCTGTTGTACAGACAAGACATTATTTCTTTTACTCCCAGTTAGTATAGAAAAACACAAAGTGTATACATTATGACCTTCTTAAATGAAATGATATCCCTTCTCTGCTAATGCAAATAATTTTTTGCATTAAAATATTAAAAATAATTTTCAGGGCCCTGTTATATCTTAGTTCTTTATATATTCCAGGCAGTAGTCCTCTTTCTGATTGCTTATTAGTTAGGATTTTTTCAAAGTTTGTGGGTTGTCTTTTCTCTCTGTTGACAATTTCTTTTGACATGCAGAAGCTCCTTAAGAAGAGTTAATCCCATTTCTTGATTCTCTCAAGAGCTTCCGATGCGAATATATGTTTGTTCATGAACTCTTTACCTACCCCTATGTCTTCAAGAGTTCCTCCTACTTTCTCTTCCAGGAGAATGAGTGTTTCTGTTTTCATGTTTAGATCTTTAATCCATTTTGACTTTAACTTAGTGCACGGTGATAGAGATGGGTCAAGTTTTAGTTTTTGGCATGTAGAAAGCCATGTTTTCCAGCACCATTTGTTAAAGAGGCTATCATTCTTCCAGTGAGCTTCTGTAGCCCCTTTGGGATCAACTCTTCTTAAGGAGCTTCTGCATGTCAACAGAGTGAAAAGACAACCCACTAATTTTGAAAAAATTCTAACTAATAAGCAATCAGTCAGAGAATATATAAAAAACTAAGATATAACAGGGCCCTCAAATTTAAAGACCCAATTGAGAAATGGGCATCTGAGATGAATACACACTTCTCAGAGGACAAAATTAAAGAAGCTAATAAATATATGAAAAAAGGCTCCACATCACTAGCCATTTGTGAAATACAAATAAAAACAACTCTGAGATACCATCTCACTCCAGAAAGAATGGCTATCATGAGGAAATCAACCACTAAGCCATCAACCACAGATGTTGGAGAGCTTGTGGGGAAAAGGGAACACTTCTCCACTGCTGGTGGGAATGTAGTCTGGTACAACCATTGTGGAGGTCAGTGTGGAGACTCCTCAAAAGGGTAGGACTAGAAATCCCACTCAAGCCGGCTATTCCCCTGCTGGGAATTTTCCCAAAGGATCTGAAAACATTGTATCATAATGATATAGGTGTACCTATGTTTATAGCAGCACAATCTGTGATAGCAAAATCTTGGAAACTACCAAGATGATCTTCACATGAGGAATGGTTGAAAAGATGTGGTATTTCTATATAATGGAGTATTACTCAGCTATTAAGAATGATAAGTTTGAAGCATTTATACTGAAGTGGATGCCACTTGAACATATACCCATAAGTGAAATAAACCAGACACACATGTGTAAATATCGTATAGCCTCCCTAGTATAACAAGCAAAAAGCAGAAATACAAAAGGAAACTTACAACAACAAAAATCAATTGAGTCAGATAAGGCAAAGTGAATGGCATATGCTGCAGGATACTAATCAGCTTTTCTTGCAGATGGTTAACAAACTAAGTTCACAAATCAGAGTTGTAGAAATAGAAGAGCCACAAGGCCAGCCAACATTTTGGCTCTAGCCTTTCAAGGTCAGCGAAGACTCAGGACACAGGAGAACCTGTACTGCAACATCATGAAACTCAGTTGAACTCCAAATTTTCTGACTAAGGAGATTACGGAGCCACAGAGGAAAGAGATCGAAGTTATATAGTGTTCCTGGGGAGAGTCATATGGAGAGAAAATTTTCTCTCAGGCTCTTACAGAGAGCAAACTGGTGAAGCATTGGCTGTGACTCATCCACATGGATGACACAGACAAAGGATCTTCAGAATAATGTACAGGACTACAAGATAAACCCTGAGGGGACTTCACTGACCACATAAAAAAGAAAAAGTACATGTGGTGGTATATAAGTCTTGATCTATCTAGGTCTAACCATCCAGCAGAAAAGTATCAAAATGAAGTATACATCGCGGGACCATAATATTAAGCTGACCTGTAAATGGCTATGGTCGACAACTACTTTATTATGGAATGCTGGACTGTGTTGGATTGTGGTATCAAGTTCAAGCACCTAAGTTAGTTGAATGACAATGGAGTGCCCACCTTTGACAGGTGTAGACAAAGGAAGGGGTGTAGAAAGAAAAAATCATGATGTGTGTGTATAGACAGTACAGTTGGGATAGATAACGCTGTGCTTCTACATAATCCTATGAGAGGCAAGATTTGCATTGATGGTGGTTGGACAGGATATTATGTCATCTTCTAGTACTATGGTCATCCAGTAGGAAAGTAATTATTGAATTTTTGATATGATTCAGGTATAAAAAATAAGATAAGTAAACAGCTACACTCTTAATTTACTGAGAAGAGACATATGCTATAATAATGTCTGTAAGTATAATATCATGTATGCACCTTGTAAGATAACAAAACAGTATGAAAACAGTTTGCCATGTATTAATTTATCGAATCTGTGTTGTTAAAGTGTCTTAAAACTGTCTAATTGATATTTGTACTTCAATAAAATAAAGAATAAATTTTAAAAAATAATAATAATAATAATTTTCAGGCCAGGGAGATGGCACAGTGGAATAAGCACTTCCCTGGCAAGCAAAAGGGCTTGAGTTCAATCACTAGTTCTGCAAAATAAATAAATAAAATAATAATAATAATAACAATTTTATTTAAGACTTGAAGTATAATTCAAATAGAGCATATAATTTTATGGTACTTTCAAATATTAAATATTTAAATATTACAAATATTGGAAGAAAGTATATTTATCTTTTATTTTTACTTTTTTTGTGGCTGTCTCCGCAAACTCTCCGCATGTGGTGTCCAGCATGGAACTGCAGTCCCGGTACACTTGCCTAAGCAGGTGCTTTAGAGTGCTGAGCTATCTTGCTGACCCCAGAAGTAGTACATTTTAATACTTATTCTTCTTAACTAATTCCAAGCTATTCTAATTTTTGAATATTTCATTGAAAATAGACTACTAACCCTTTACAGTGGATGTATCAAGAAAACAATAATTAACTCTCCCACACCCTTACAATACAGTAAGTCCATGACTTAAGAACATTCAAAGACACAAATGGACCTTGCATTAGGGACATTCATAGATGTAAACAAAGCATTGAAGTAGCAAAATGTCTGTCAGATATAGTCATAGGTATGCTCCTATGTGCTTACTGCATAGTGCTATGGTATACAGTATTTTTATGTGTGTTTGATTTCGTTATGCTTTACACTGTATATCTGTGTCAAAGATATATAAGACTAATTTTCTTGGACTTTTGTACAAATCTAAATTATGAACACTGTCCTTGAATAGAACTCATTTCTAAACTGGGACTTGTCTAGAAGGGTTTTCAAAGGTTTTGGAACACTCAATGTAAGAGTTTTGAAATTAGATCTTAGAAATAAATGGATGTGTTGCTCATCCAAAATATGGCTGAATGGACTATGCAGAGCAGCACAGTACAGAACGAAGTTGTTACCTAGAACCAAAAATGTCAAGGCAGTGAAGTTGACTTTGCTGGAACCAAGAGCCTTCCATTGTTTTCTTTCTAAGCCCGCCAATTGTTGACCAAATTATGCATCTAGGTATAACCAGTTAGAAGGAATTTTGGCTATTACAGGAAGATCTCTCAGTAGTGTTATCTAAAAATGACAGACTTTTACCATTAAATTTTGTTTTGGCTATTCTATGCATGTCTCAAATATTTTGCAATGCTTAAGTGATCTCCTAAATGTCCCTTTGGAAACAATCTTAGTAAAAGCAATGCCACCAATAGGTACCTATACCATGATTTTGTACTCAAACATTCAAAATAAGCAAAGTAAGAATAATATCAGAAGAAGAATTTGGGGGACTAAAGTTAAGAGGAATAGAAATGAAGCATTCACAACACTGAGTATATGAATACCTTTGGTTTTACTTAGATTTAATTAGGTTTTGACAACAAAAACTGCATCTGTTGTAACTGATTAACTCTACCAATTGGTAAAAGAAAGTTTCTTTCTGAATTAACAGTTTTATGAGGTGCCAATAACTAAATTAAAACAGAACAAGATGAAACTCACAAAATACATGGAAAAAGGATCTAGTAAATTCATGGAGAAAAGGAATCTATATTTATTATGTGCCTGCTACCCATCAAGCACTATACAATGTGCTTTAAATAGATAACCTTCCTTCTCATAGCACTACTAAGTGATCTTAGCCAAAAATGTAGTCACTGCCATGATAAGTATCATAACCACAATGCAAGAGTATTTAACTTTGAGGGGCGGCCAAATAGCTCAGCAGATTAAAGCACCTGCAAGCAGGTGTAGGGGCCAGGGGCTTGATCCCTGTTCCCTTGGGTCGTGCTGAGAGGGCCATTGAGCATGTGTGTGGTGGCCCTCGCCTGTAATCCCAGCTCTTGGGAGGATGTAAACAGGCAGATCACTGAGTGGGAACTAGCAGTGAGACACAGGACACCCTGTAAATCCTTCCTTAAAATAAAAAAGTAACTATTTCCTCTAGTATTTTCTATAATACAATACTACCATTAGCAATGTTATTCAAAAATTAGCTTTATATTTACCTATCTCTAATATCAGTTCATTTGTAAAATAAAGAGGCCATACTTATATTTTCTATGTTCAGTCTGACCAAAATGTTATAAAATCTTCTTGTGGTACTCAATTCAAATATATCAGAAAGCAAATATGGCAGAGGTTCAATAGATAATGTGCAATGAACTAGAGGAACAAGTTTACAGAAAAAAGAAGTTAAACACTGCCTATGGGTAGAAGAAAAACTGCTCAACCTCACTCCTAATTTAAACAGTTAATATCATGATACCAATCATTCACCATTTTTACCTCTAAGAGGTAGAGAATGTGGAGAACGAGATACAGGTCAAATATACCCTACCCCAAATGCTTTGCATTTGTGTTAGAACTTATCCCTCCTTCATTGTTAGTAGGAGTGTGATCATATACAGTCACTATAGAAATCAATGCAGAGATTCCTCAAATAAAAGTAAGTAGTAATTCCTCCTAGGTTTCTTCTTGAAAGAGCCAAAGGCATAATGCCACAGAATATATGTATGTTCATATTTATATCAGCACAATTCATGATAGCAAAATCTTTGAAGCAAACTATGTCCATTAACAGATGAATGGATAAATAAAAAATGTAGCATTTATATGCAATGATGTACCCTCTGTCACACTAAAGGATAAACAAGATTGTAGAAAGTTTGTAACAAAACAAATGCACACTGAAACTGTAATATTAAATGAAGGATATCAGACACAATAGCTGAAATAGCGCACGGTTTATGTTATATGAATAATCCAACAGGTACATTAAGTGCAAAATAAAAGAAATATAATACAAAAAAGGACAAAGAAGTTACTGTAATGCATCATGGACAAAGTTTCTAAAATGAATCTATATGTAAAAGATTTTAAATGTGAAAAAAACTACAAAGTGCAACACAAAATATAATTTTATGTGGAATAAACCAAATATATTTATAGGAATATATAAATATGTATATATCAAATTCAATAAGGATACATAGCATATGTTTCTAGAGGTATAGAATATTCCTCACAGACAATGTGAGAAATAAATATCTTTCCTGTGGAAGAAGTTAAGACTAGGACTGAAAGGAAAGTCACTTTTTGTTTAACAATGAATCTTGCTTTTAAAAACTACTATTACATGAATACATTACTGCAAGAAGGAACATACTGCTATGAAATTTATCAATTTTAAAAAGTGATTACAAAAATAGCAATCTCTGGATTACTGAAGAACCATTTCATTATGAAATTTACCAAATTAAAAAAAGTCAATTGTGCGATAGCTCAGTGGACTTAAGCATCTGCTTATGCAAGTACTGGGACCATGGTTCGATCTCCAGTACCACATGCCAAACCAGACCCATGCCTAGGGCAGGCTGAGCTACCCACAAAAAAAGAAGAAATAAATAAATTAAAAAATACAGGGGGCCAGGGAAATGGCTCAGTAGAATAAGCACTTCCCTGGCAAATGCAAGGGTCTGAGGTCAATCCCCAATTCCGCAAAAAAAAAATAAATAAATAAATAGATAAATAGAAAACTTAAAATTCTTGAAACTAATATAATCACCCCAGATTTCTGTTTGTGTTACCTACATTCTATGAGGAACAATAGAACAAATATTTTCAGTGTGCAAAATATGATAAAAAGTTGTAAAAATAGTATTTTTCATGTCTCTCTCATGCCTTCTCCACTCCATTTTCCAAAATGCACATTATAGGGGTTACTGTAGCAAAGCAAAGCCATGGCAAAAGTGATAATTCCAAGTGTGTGACAATAGGAAATATTTCCATGTTGCAATTATAAAGGCTGATTTAAACAGAAAAAAATCTATGCTTAATTCAACAATCACTTCTGCAACTAAGAAAACGTGTGTGTGTGTGTGTGTATATGTGTGTGTGTGTGCTTGTGTTGAAATATAATACTAAAAATACATGAGACACAATGATTATGAGATTTAATTTTACCTATAAAGTACCAAAATTACAAGTAAAATACCTAAGAAAGTATGGATCTAAACATAAACATGTTATTCTAAAATAAAATCAGTAAACATATTTATTATGTATTAAATTTGATATTAGTTCAAGAAAATATACTCATAATTAAAACTACAATATTGTATAGCAGAAATAGATAAGTAATAGAAATGTAGGGGGAAACACTACTTAGTCCCAATGGCACTGATCTTACTAAAATTTGGTGAAAACTTCGGAGTCATTAGAATTATTATATCATTTTCTTTTATATGCTGAATCAGAAATCTTATGTTCTGTGCTCTTCGGTGAAAAGTAAAATTTCATAATTTATATGCAGTATAATATACATATTAACCAATGAAAAGAAAATCTATTTTAAGGATAAGTATAGCACTTATGCAAACATTTAATATGTTAATCTACATATGTTTGACCCTACCCACTAGGCAAAACTTTATATACACAAATCACTCAAAATTTTTATTCAAACACTGAATTCTAAATCATCAAAACCAGAAATCTGTATTTTTTAAAAATAAAATGAAATGTACCTTTCATCTGGGTAGCAAAATTCAGTGTCAGTTTTGCAAAGAGATCTGGATTCTCAAACTTGTCTTCTTTCACTTTTAACCAGAAACAGTTCTCAGACAATTCTTTGGGTTCAATCTAAAATAAAAAATAAAAAATAAAAGCTTCTAAATTTTTACTTCATCTTTAATTTTTGAAAGAATTCACTTCCATAAAGGATAAATTATAATTTTCTTATTTATATATCTACTAAATAAATTTTAGAACCTTTCAAAGTAGCAGTATTAAAGTAAATATTCACTGTAAAACTGTAAGAATTCTATTGGTATTGGAGAAAAGTTCAACAATAGCAATAGGCTGTATAGTAAATTACATTTTTAAAAAGAATTCTAATGAAAATAACCTTAAAATATCATAGTAAATTCCTTTTGATCTCACATACATTCTTTTTGCTCCTTGGTTTTTGAAAAGAGGGAATCTGAGGTATAGAAAATTGAATTTCCTGCTCTCTGACTATGCTGAAGGCAACAAACATAATAATACCTCATAATACATACTTCCTACTATACATCAGATACTGTTTAAGTGATTTGCATATATTACCTCATCTAATCCTCACTATAATCCTTTAATGCAGAACCTGTTATCATGTCTTTATTAAACACAAGGTAACTGAGTTTAATAAATACAGTTTAAGTATTTGCCCAACTGAGTAAATGGCAATGTGAGACATAAATTCAGTCTAGCTCAGAGAATTATCTTCTTAAATATTACACTGAAATCCAAGATATGAGTTTTCATTTTCAATCATTTTTTATTTATTTATTTAGTAATTATTTATTTATGTGGTACAGGGTCTCACTATGCAGATTGAACTCATAGTGACCCTCCTGTCTCAGCCTCCCAACAATGGGATTACAGACATGCAGGCAAGTAGACCACTGAGCTATCTTCCCAGCAGTGAATTTGTATTTGGAGAGTGTATTTTGGTGACATGTGTTACTGCAATGTGTGATAAAATGTCAAACATATTATTAGATTTACACACATACATAACTGTTCCAATATTCTGATGGACTATGGCCTGATTAAAAATACCTATTCTGTTCCTCTTGGAATGTATCTCCATTTTAAAGCACTGGACTTATTTCTTGAGCCACTAAGAATAATCCCCAGCACTAAAACAAACAAGAAGCCCTGCTAAGAACCATGTATACCTCATTTACTAATGAGCACAGCAAAAGTATATACTTAATTTTTAAAAAGGTTTTGGTCAACCAACTTATTAAACAGAACCAATGTGATATGACTCTTAAGTTCTTCAGTATGGGTAACTTTTCAGTGGAAGATAAATTTGCAGGAATGAAATTCTTTTAAGATAGCTTAAATTCTTAAGTTAAATTCTTTTAATTTTTTAAAGAAAAAATATTTGATTACAATAATAATAAAGTATGACAACATGTAGAAGAAATCATTTTCATTCAACATATTTAAAAAATAGCAGATTACATTATTTCTGATGCCATCAGCTACTCCTAATTACTATATGAAAGTATCAAACAAAACAAAACATCCTAAAAGCAAAAATAGTAAGATAACAAGGCTCAATAATAAAAATATTTAAGAAAGTTAAAGTGTTCAACAATGATAGAAGAATCAAAATTGGTTTTCATGGGGCTGGAGAGATGGCTCAGTGGAATAAGTGCTTCCCTATCATGCTCAAGGGCCTGAGTTCAATTCTTGGTTCCACAAAAAAAAAAAAAATTGGTTTTTATTTGTTGATAAAATTCAAAGCCTACTTTGTAGGCCACTTCGATATTGTTTTTGCCAGCCTCATAGTTTCAATCTTTCCAGTTCTCTAGATAGTTAACTCAGACGCAGACGAAGGGTGAACTCACAAAAGAAAGCAGTACACTCAGCAGCCCTTATCACAAATGTGTACTATTCATATACAGCAATGCAGTTAGCATTGGTGAACAAAGTCAGAAAACTGTAGCTGTAGTATTACCTTGGACCAGTTGATTCTCTTCATAGACACTTCAGGTTTATAGAGTTTTTTCTGCTTCATTCCATAGGGAAGATCAGGTGGTGCTCCTGGGGGTAAAAGAACTCCTCCAAGGGGTGGTGGAAAAGGAGGCCCCCCAGACAAAGGTGGTGGTGGTGGTGGTGGTGGTGGTACTGGTCCTGCTCCTTGTAATGGAGGTGGTGGAGGTGGAGGAACTCCAGGCAGGGGAGGCGGTGGTGGAGGTGGTGGTGGAGGTGGCCCAACACCTGGCATTGAAGGTGGTGGAGGAGGCCCTGGAGGTCCTTCTGAACCTGAGGTTCCATGTCCCTGAAATATAAACAATCCAAGTTTAAATGCTTATCATAAAATGCAGCAGAAAGAATATAAGTCAATAGGTATTTATGGTTTGGTTAAGATTATATATGCCTTCAGAGGTCTACATACTCTACATAGGTCTTCATAAGTCCATATAGACTTTTGATAAGCATTATAATCTCCAAGTAGTGACTACTCCTAATAAATTAATGCAAAGAAAGTTGACATCCACTCACATTTATAAAATATCCTCCATCATAATATAAAAAGTACCTTTCATGAGATATACTTCAAAAGAAGACATGCTGTACATAGCTTGAGCTCATTATACAACTGTCTGAATATATGATAATTAAAACACAGTCATGGACTCAAATCCCTTAGAGGCCAACTAGAGTTACACAAGACTCTTTGTTTTGGGACCCAAAGGTTAGCTCAGTTGTTTAAGCGCCTGCTGAGGCAAACCCAGTCAGGTGCAAGAGACCATAGATCAAGCCCTAGATCCCACCAAAAAAAAAAGCCTTCTCAACTTAAAACAAAAAGGATGTTTCATAGCAACATTTAACTGAGCTGTCTTTTAAAACCAATTATTAGGCTACATGTATTAGTACACATCTCAGATCCCAGTACTCATGAAGGTGAGGTAGGAGGATTATCAGAAGGTCCAGGTCAGCCTAGTCTATGTAGTGAATTCACTGCAAGAACTACAAAGCAAGACCCTGTCTCAAGAAAACAAAAAAAATTAAAGAACAACAACAACAAAAATAGCAATAATTAATACTAAGATAATGGAAAGAAAAGAACTCTTTATTCAATATTGTCTTCTTTTCTGATTTTTGCACTAATTTTTAACTAATACTGATCACAAAACATCAATTTCAAAAATGAATATAAACATGAATATAAACATGTAGGTGTTGATTACAAACATTTCAAGAAATCACTACCAGTGAACAGCTAATGTTAGTAATCAATCAAGACAAGACATTAGATTACTAGAGAAAGACTGGGTGTGGTTGCATGCACCTATAAATCCAGCTCTTGGGAGGCTGTAAACAGGTGGATCACTATGAGTCTGATCTATGTAGTGAGACCCTGTAGACCCTCAATAAGATTAAAAAAAATTATTAGAATAAAAGGTTTAAAACTCTGCAATTTCTTGAAATAGCATTATTTTATTAGGGAAAAAAGTCCTTGTATATTAATTCACATTTTCTACTTGAACTATTATAGTAATGAAGCTTAAATACTTTTACAAAATAAATACATTGGAAGATATTTTTGGAAGAATCACCTCAAATGTCTTCCTATTAACAAAAATATTAAAAGTTAAAACACATGTATAGCCATGATCCTGGAATATTTTCCATAATATTCACTGCACATTCACCAAGTATGTTCTTTACATAGGTAACTGATCA